>WSTV01000611.1:0-17330 GCA_019632285.1 Tulasnella sp. 332
CAGCACACTCCAGCCTTGCCGAAGTAGCGCTCCCCGACATGACCAGCTACGCTCACTTACACATCTCAATACTCTTTCCCCTTCTCTGCCACTGTCTTCTAATGCGTAGGATCTCCTCTTGGGATACAGGATAAGTAGGGGGTGGGGTCAGGTTTCTGTCGGAGGGGGGCGACCTCTCCGATGCTCCTCCATAGCGGCAAGATCAAAAGACAGCACCGCAATCGGTAGCAGAAAGCGCTGGAGGTTTACTCCCCCATCCCTCCCTTCAGTGGGCACTACTCACCTCCCCAAGAGGCTATAATGACCGCACCTTTGTGACCCACAACCTTAACATAGACGCCGTTGTATTGTAGATTGCTCGTAGTAAAGCGCACCATCAGCGTACTCGCTGCCAGCGCTCTAATTGAGCTCTCTCTCTCTCTTCCATTGTTGTTCTTCACACGCCTTTCACATCAGCAAAAGTGCCAAGTGTGTTGTTTGTGAGTATATTCGCTGATATGCGTCAAAGAAGTGATGTGATCTAAGCCTTAAGAGGGTTTATATGTATGCATACATCTTCGACTCCCCCGTGGCGGTCTTACAGTTTTGGTAAGGCTTTGTGCATGCAGATACGCACAAGGGCAACTTATCTATCACTTATGTTCATGACTTGTGCTTGCGCGTTGCTTGGAAGTCGTGCTCATAATGTGTGTATAGTAAATCATTTGATCACAGGTCTATTTGATTGATACAGGACTACGCGACAATCAACTATGAAGACAGGATGGGGGACGATGTCGTTAAAATCGAATACCACAATAAAAAACCGTCGGACCTCTGCATTGAGAAAAGGCATATTTGAAGGCGTAGGTAAGGCTGCCATAAAAAACTCACCGGAGACGAGACGCGGATGAGACGATCACGCTAGCATCAATATCAGTGTCAGTTAGATGGACGGGACGGTAGAAGATGGGTAGACATACCGGCACGCGTTTCAAAGCGTTTCGACGACCAGTCACCAAATCCCAAAATGGTCAGTGGCGGTCAGTCTCGTTGTTGGGAACTTACTACACTTGAGCTCCCGGTCTCGGAAATCCGGTCGTGAACTTAATTTTCAAAGCACTCTTACCTGGAACTGCCAACTAGTTGGATCAGCACAGGATGATGCTGCGCATGGATTTTGAAGTCGTTTGCTCTGTTTGGACTTGAGCAACCATGTGCCATGAAAACGGACTCATGAATATTCTTTCACAACTCGTGCCATATTACGAGGCAATGAGCTTTTGAATGACATACTGTCTTGATTTAGGTGAGGATCATGGGAAACAGGGGACTGAATTTGAGTGGCCCTCTCAATTAGTCTTATAATTTCTGCTGGAGTTGCCTGACCTAAAGAAGCTTCATCATAATCTGAGTCTTCAGGTTTATATGTATATCTTTCCCCTGCTTCTTCATACTTGGAAGAAGTATACTTGGTTTGTAAGATAAAACAACTTGGGTGGTTTATATATTGATTTCTATCCCACCACTCAAATAAGTACCTTCCTGATGCTGATTTCCTTAGGAAATGATGGGCGCCTTTACAAACAAAGTCCAATATATTGCAAGATGAAGATGGGATAGGAGATGGAGTCATAGAAGCCGTGATGAAGTATAAGAATACAACTGTGTAGACTAATTATCTACAATCCAGTTGCAAGAGTCCAGGTCACTATCAAGACAGAATGCTAGAGGGAGTTGATTGTCTTTCCAACCTAACCTCTTGACTACAGCTGCTTCTAAGTTGGTAGGCAAGAGGCGATTCTTCCTGTCAAGCTTCTATTATACCAAGTGATTGCAATGGGGAGCCTCCTACTGAGAGTCCACTCCTATTTATACATGAATATCTATGAATGATGTTATGATATGATCATGGCTTCAAAGGAGGTGGTTTGTGGAGCAAGTGGTGCTCAGCTATGTCATGACTATGTGTCACGAAGTGGGTACTGAGGAACCGCTGGACGACAACAAGGATGACTTGGACGTTGCTGAGCACTAGGAGCTCGACGAGAGGGCAAAGATGAAATGTATAAGAGACACTGAGGAGCACTAGGAGCTCAACAGTGTATAGTGGAGGAGGAGTGGAGAGGAGGACAGTAGAGGAGTGGATACAAGACGTTGCGTGAGGAATAAGTCCTCTATGCCTACCAGTATATATAGGTTACAGGAGTGGAGGATTACAAAGGTTACATGAGTACACTGCGCGGTGGTGTGGGAGAACACGTTGGTGGAAGTGCGGGGAAGTGACAGGTGACCTCCTAAGCGAGAGAAGAGAAGACAGAGATGCTGACAAAGAGAGACACATGATAGAAGTTAGTCCGAGGTAAAACCGATAATGATCCGACATATCTCCGAGGTCCGTTCCATGGGAAAGTAGAATGTGACCATATTGAAAGAGCCCGTTGTTGAGTTTGGACTTAGGCGCGACGTAGTCGTGACAGTTGCTCCCTCTAAGGTCGTTGAGCACGATTGTTCGGCAGAGTGCGAATCGACCTTGTTGGTCAGGGTCTGTCTGGGTTGGCTTGGTGGAATTCATCAATCAGTTCCTTGGCATTGTTTGTGTCTTCGATGTAACTCCACGAATTTTCTGACGAGTCGTAGCCTTTCCATTTCACAAGGTACTGGAATCTTGTTCAGTACCATCAGGAGTCCAAGATTTGTTCCACTTCATATTCCTCTTCTCCTTCTTCATTCTGTACAGGTGGTGGAGGTGTCACTTTTCGTCCTTCGATCAGGTCCGCCGACGTGGCAGTCAACCGGGATACGTGAAAGACCGGATGTATCTTCAGTGTATCAGGAAGTCGTAAGTGATATGCTGACCTTCCGACCTTCTCCATTACTTCATATGGCCTGAATCTCCTATGTTCCAGTTTCGCAGATGGTCTCGACGTCTTAATCGCCTCGGTTCCGGTGAGGCTGTCCTTTCGGCTCAGCCATACACGATCCCCGACTTGATGCGGAGTCGCTTGCTGCGTCTGTACGTCATAGAATCTTCAATGTTTTTCCTCCACCTTCTTCAACATTGCCTTGACTTCTTCGCCTATCTCTTTGATCTTCCTTGCCATTTCTTCGGCCGCTGGCACTTTGGTTTCGTTGAACGTTTGCAGTGCTATTGTCGGGTGTCTTCCTTGATCAGCGAAGAATGGTGTGACTCCTGTTGATGAGCTGATCGAGTTGTTGTATTGGAATTCCACGATCGCGAGCCATTCATCCCAATCATTTTGTCGGTAGTTCACATAGAGTCTGAGGTACTGTTCCATGAGCGAGTTGATCCTTTCGGATTGTCCATTGGTTTGGGGGTGATAAGCCGTGGAGAAGTTTGGTTTGATTCCGATTAACTCATAGAGTCTCTTCAGGAACTCAGAGTTGAATGTCGTTCCTCGATCTGACACTGTCCGCAGGGGTGTACCATGGTGCTTCCACACGTTCTCTAGGAATATTTTTGCCATTTCCTGTGCCGTCGAACTTTCTTTGGTGGCGATAAAGTGAGCTCGCTTGGTGAATCGGTCGACTATCACTAACACTCGTTTCCCCATTTCGTGCTTGGAAGTTTCACTACGAAGTTGTATGTGATATCAGTCCATCTGCCTTCTGGCGCTTCTAGTGGCTGCAACGGTCCTTGGGGTTTTTGATTGATGACTTTCGTCCTTAGGCATGCGTCACAGTGATCCACGTAGTCGTTGATGAATTTGGTCATTGAAGGCCACCAGTAGCTTCTGGATACAAGTTCCAGTGTCTTTGCTCTCCCTGGGTGTCCTGCGGTAATGGCGTCGTGTCATGATTCCACGATGTCTCTTCTGATTCCATAGTTCTGGGGAACATAGACTTTCCCTTGTACATGAGTACTTCGTCTACCAGACAGTATTTACTTATCTTTTCCTTTATCTTGGCTGGCGTATTCGTTTCATTGGCTCAGAGGAAGGCCAGGACAGCAGTCATTGACTTGTCTTTGGTGAGCTCGCATCTAATCCTTTCGATGAAGTCTTTATCCGAAAATGCGGTGGTGTTGATTTCGAAGTGCGATTTTTTGAGAATTGATTTGAAATTCTCTTCTTCCCCCCTTGGCTGATGGTCTGGCCTTCTGGATAGGGGGTCTGGTCTCGCTTTCACTCCTGGTCGGTAGATGATCTTAAAGTCGAATCCTGCCAGGAATAGACTCCATCTGGCTTGCCTTCTGGACGGTTCTTTAGTTGTCATGAATGTTTCCAGATTTGTGTGATCCATGATTACTGTTGTTTGGCCATTTG
Organism: Tulasnella sp. 332; assembly: GCA_019632285.1. NCBI lineage: Eukaryota > Fungi > Basidiomycota > Agaricomycetes > Cantharellales > Tulasnellaceae > Tulasnella > Tulasnella sp. 332. Next base: position 4,266 of record WSTV01000611.1, read on the forward strand.
CCCCCTCCAGGTATTGTCTCCAGTCTCTGAAGGCTTCGTAGATCGCTACAAGTTCTAGGTCGTAGACGTCATAGTTTCTTTCTGCAGGTGATAATGACTTCGAGGCATAGGCGATTGGGTGCAGCTTCCCATCTTCGCCTTTCTGGGATAGGATGGCGCCTCTGGCAAATACTGACAAATCTGTCTCAACGACGTAAGGTTTATCAAAGTCGGGGAAGGCCAGCACTGGTGAAGACGTGAATGCTGTCTTGAATGCTTCCAGTGATTCCTGTTGTCTTCTTTCCCATATGAATTTCTCGCCTTTCTTCAACAGATCCATCATGGGGCGAGCGATCTTCGAATATCCTTGTATGAATCGTCGGTAGAAGTTGGCAAATCCTAGGAAGACTTGGATATCGTGTACCGATTTTGGTACCGGCCATTCTTCGATTGCAGCTATCTTTGCCTTATCCATTCTCATTGTTGTTCCGTTGATGATGAATCCCAGGTACTCGATTTCTGTCAAGTTGAACTCACTCTTTGAGTGATTAGCCCATACATTATTCTCCTTCAGTCTTCTCAACACCTCCATGACGATGCGATTATGTTCCTCTTGAGTCTTGGCAAAGATCAAGATGTCGTCCAAGTAGATGACGACTTGGTGGTCGAGCATATCTCTGAATATGTCGTTCATAAAGAGCTGGAAGTTGGCGGGGGCGTTTGTCAGGCCGAATGGCATGACGGTGTATTTGTAGTGCCCATATCTGGTTCTAAACGCTGTCTTCCATTTGTCTCCCTCGGCTATTCTGACGTTGCTGTACCCTGATTGTAGATCGATTTTGCTGAAGATCTTTGCTCCTTGGACTCGATCCATTATCTCGTTGGGGAGTGGCAATGGGTAGTGATTCTTGACTGTTATCGCATTAGGATCGCGGTAGTCCACGCATAGTCGAAGGCTTCCATCCTTCTTCTTCATGTACATTACTGGTGCTCCTGCAGGGGACTTTGATGGTCTGATATGCCCCTTCTTGATGTTCTCATCAAGGTACTCTCAAAGCGCATCGAGCTTGGTAGGTGACATGGTGTAGATCTTTTTGAATGGAGGGGTTTTCCCTGGGAGTAGATCGATTCTGAGATCGTAGTTGCGCTTAGGTGGCAAGACTTGGGATTCCTTCTTGTCGAAGATTTCTAGGTACTGGTGGAACTGCAGGGGAACCGCCTTGGCTGGCTCCTTCTTTGGTTTGGACTTGTCATCCTGCTCCGCGATCCTTGCTGTGTGCGACTGTCCTGCTGCGATCTCGAGGGGATTGAGTTGGTGCGGCCAGAACGCACCCAAGTTAATGGCTTCTTCGGCTTGCTTTTTCCAAGCATTCTCTGTGATAAAGGCAATGTCGAATTCTCTGTTCTTCAATGAGGTTGGCTTGCTGACCAACGTTTCTAAATTCCTTCTTAATCCGTGATTCTTCTTCGGCAATCGTGGAGCTCTGGAGTCCATGCCATATGCGTCCATGTGGATGGGGAGACAGTGCTGCGAACAGTGTCTGGATTTGAAGATCATTTGATCGGCTGTGTGGGTTGACCATTCAATCTCCGGTTGGTGCTCCTGTATCCATGTTAATCCGATTACCGCATCATATCTTCCAATGTCTACAACGTGGAATTTTTGCTTATTAATGTGGTTTTCGATCTGGAGGTCGCATTTTACTGCTTGATTGATTCCTCCATCTTGTATGGGTTCTCTATTGATCGCATAGGCGGGTCTCAAAGGGATTTTGAAGTTGGGGATTTGGTGTTCATCCACCAGGGACTTATTAATGAATGTTGACGACACTCCGGGGTCGTATAGGGCAAGGATTGGGATCGCGTTTTTTTCGAACTTTAAGATTGCTTCTAGTTCCAGGGGAGCTTCGGGGTCTTTTCTGATGATCGAGGGATGGTATTGACTATCGACTAGGGCGTTAACCGTGATAGTGGTTGTTGGGGAAGGGGGTACATCATGAAAAGAGGGCTCGGGCATGGAACATAGAGGATGAAAAAAGTTCTTTAAGCATAATGGGACTGACGGTGATGCAATGTCGCACCTCAGTCCCAGGCGTTTCCCTGGCGCTCAGCGCCGTCTTCCTGCCCGTTCCTCTGGGTGTCAACTCCCGCGAAAGCTCTATCAGCTGCTTCATCTGCTGCCCTCATCTCCGCAGCCCTTGCTTCCTGCCTCACTTCGCGATCCCCATCTTGTGCAGGCTCTGCTCGTCGATCCAACCCAGCGTTAACCGCCAGGGGTGCAGCCCTACAATCTCTCGCAAAGTGGCCCATCTGTCCACATCGCAAGCACGCTCCCGCTTGTCTCCTCCTTTGTTTTTCAGCATCCGTGAGGTGTCAGCGCCCTCCCTGGTCGATCTCCATGGCGTTGGGATCTTGGGGTGCGCCTTGACGTGGCTGCGGTCATTGCTGTTGCTGTTGTTGTTGTGGTGGTCATTGCTGTGCTCAGTCTCTGATGACCTGTTGTAGGTAGGGGTTGACCGGGTGTTGTTGTGTGTTTAGAGGAGGAGCTGGGGGACAATTCGTTGGCGCTGTGGGTCGAGGAGTTTGTCGGCGCTCTTCTGCGTGGGCTTCAAAAAGCCTGTTGTTGATGGTTATGGCCTCTTCCTGTATGTCCAGGAGCGTGGCGGCCCATCCGGAGGCGGCCTTGGCGAGTTTGATTTCGGTTTTCAGCCTGAGCTTGTACTGGGAGAGCAATGCTTGGTCATTCCATGTAACATGGTGGGCGTGCTTACTGAACTCGGCCGTGTACGTGGCCGCTGATCCGGTTTGCCTCAGGTTTCTCAGAGCGGCTTCTGCCTTCACGACTCGGTCTGGGTTGCCGAATGTGTGTTCGAAGGCGTCTTTGAACTTTACCCATGTGTCGATGGTGGGTGCTGCCGAGGATAGGTCCTTGATGATGATTAGCGACCACTTTTGGGCCTCTTCGCTTAGGTACCCGATCGTCCAGTTGATTAAGTCTTGGTCGCTGGTGAATTGTTGAGCAGACATTACCATGTACTGCTCGCAGGCCGTGAGGAACTCGTATGCCTTATCACCTCTCTTCTTTCCATTAAACTTGTCGGGCGTTGCTACTTTTGGTCCCTTCGGGGGAAGCTGAGGGACTTGTTGTGGTGTGATTGATGGGCCTGCTGGTGAGGGCTTCCCATTGAAGACGAATTGGATGTATGTGGGTGCAGCCGGTGGGGCTGCTGGAGGTATGTTCATTGTGTTGTTTACATTCGTTGTGAGGTTGGCCACCTGGGTTGCCAGTGCTGCAATCTGCACGAGCAGCTGGTCGTAGGTGGGAGGTTGTGTTGCCATTGCTGGCGGTAGGGTGATGGTCGGGATAAGCGGAGCTAGTGTGTATGATGGGGGAATGTATGGTGACGGGTTGGAGAGGATGGATGGTGTGTCGCTGTCCGAGTTGTGTTCGGATAGAACTCGGAAGCGGTTGTTGTGTCGTGGAGGCGTTGTTGCTTAATCCCACCTTGTGAGGCTCTCGAAGGTGGTGTGAGTAAAGTGGATTTTGGTCCTGACTCCTAGCTCGATGTAGAGGTAGGCGGGCTGGATGTGTTTGTCGATGTGGATGAGGCGCGCGAGTTGTTGGCGCTTAGGAAAATAGGGGATACAAACTTTAGGGAAGGGATGGTACTCTTGACACACCCAGCTTCCTGGTAATGCTTGTTTGACTCTTTCGAGGTCTTCGTGTTCACAGGCAAAGGCAATGATTTTGTTGCTGTATTGGGCCAGTTTACTGGTGTTTGGGGTGTAGAGGTTGGGCGTCTCTTTGTTGCGAAGGTTGTAACGAAGAACTGGCATAAACTGATTGTCGTGGAGCGGTTTATAAGACGCAACGTAATGTCACGAATGGAAGGCTGAGGGACCGCTGGACGACAACGAGCACTAGGAGCTCGATGAGGGAAAGACAAGTGGTATGTATAAAGAGAAGTCAAGGAGCGCTAGGAGCTCAATGACTGAGTGGAGTAGAGGAGGAAGGATACAATGAGGGATGAGATCCAAGACGTTGCGTGAGGAATAAGTCCTCTATGCCTACCAGTATATATAGAGTACAGGAGTGGAGGATTACAAAGCTGACACGAGTACACTGCATGGCGGTGTGGGAGAACACATGTAGGGAAGTGCGGGGCAGTGACAGGTGACCTCCTAGCCGAGAGAAGAGAAGAGAAGCATGCTGACAAAGAGAGACACATGATCGAAGTTAGTCCGATATAAATCCAAGATAAGTCCGATATAAATCCGAAGTCTGTTCCGTGAGAAAGTAGATGTGACCATAGAGTGAGATCCCGTGTTGAAGTTGGACTTAGGCGCGACGTAGTCGTGACAGTGATGGCCTCCTCTTGCATGTCGATGAGTGTGTTAGCCCAGCCCATGGCTGCCTTGGCCAACTTGATCTCTGCCTTCAACCCCAACTTGAACTGTGAGATTAGCACCTGGTCGTTCCAGGTGACATGGTGGGAGAATTTGCAGAATTCCGCTGTATAGGTGGCGGCTGATCCTGTTTGGCAGAGGTTTTGAAGCACTGTTTCCGCCTTGGCTATACGGTCTGGATCGCCAAAGGCATGTTCGAATGTCTGGCAGAACTTTCCCCAGGTGTCTATGGTGGGCGTTGCTGACTGTCACAACTACATCGCGCCTTAAGTCCAATCCTAACATGGGCTCTTATTCTATGATCACACTCTACTCTCTCACGACAAGGATCTCGGACCTACCTCGGAATATTCTCGGCTTTACCTCGGACTCTTTCTAATCATGTGTCTCCCTTTGTAAGCATGCTTCTCTTCTCTTCTCTCGGCTAGGAGGTCACCTGTCACTGCCCTGCACTTCTACCAACGTGTTCTCCCACACCGCCACGCAGTGTACTCGTGTCAGCTTTATAATCCTCCACTCCTGTATTCCTATATATACTGGTAGGCGTAGAGGACTTATTCCTCACGCAACGTCTTGTATCTCCCTCTTATACATTGTACTCCCTCTTCTCTCTCCACTCATCAACGTTGAGCTCCTAGCGCTCCTCGTTGTCTCTTATACACTTCATTGTCCTTCTTCCTGAGCTCCGAGTGCTCACCATCACCCAAGTCCCCTCGCATGTCGTCCAGCGGTTCCTTCTCAGCCCACATCGTGACACTGACGAGAGGTCTTTGATGATGATCAAAGCCCACTTTTGGGCTTCCTCGGTTAGGTAGCTGAGGGTCCAGTTGATCAGCTCTGTATTGCTCGTGAACTGTTGTGCTGACATCACCATGTATTGTTCGCATGCCACTATAAACTCGTAGGCCTGATCACCCCTTTTCTTCCCGTCGTACTTGTCAGGGACCGCCACTTTTGGTCCTTTTGGAGGTAGTTGTGCTACCTGCTGACTCGTGATTGACGGTCCGATTGGCGTGGGGTGGCTCGTGAAGATGTATTGTGTGTGTACTGGGGCTGGAGGTGGTTGCGGGGGTGGAATGTTCATTGCATTGTTAATGTTGGTGGTTAGGTTGGCCACTTGCGTGGTGAGGGCGGCTATTTGGGCGAGTAACTGGTCGTATGTTGGTTGTTGGGTGGCCATTGCTGGTGGGAGAGCGATTGTTGGGATGAAGGGTGTGAGTGTATAGGATGGTGGGATGTATGGTGAGGGGTTGCTGAGGATGGATGGGGTGTCGCTATCCGAGTCGTGTTCAGACGGAACTCGGTAGCGGTTAGGGTTGCTTCGTCGGGGAGGCGTTGTTGTTTAGTCCCAGCGAGCAAGGCTCTCGAACGTGGTGTGGGTATAGTGGATTTTGATCCTGACGCCTAGCTCGATGTACAGATAGGCGGGTTGAATGTGTTTGTCAACATGGATGAGCCTAGTGAGCTACTGACGTTTGGGGAAGTATGGGATGCAGACTTTTGGGAATGGGTGGTATTCTTGACACACCTAGCTTCCTGGTAAAGCTTGCTTGACTCTCTCGAGGTCTTCGTGTTTGCAGGCAAAAGCGATGATCTTGTTGCTGTGCTGTGCCAGCTTACTAGTGTTTGGGGTGTAGAGATTTGGTGTCTCTTTGTTTCGAAGGTTGTAGCAAAGTACTGGCATATACTCGTGGTCGTGGAGTGGTGATTGATGCAACGTAATGTCACGAAGTGGGTACTGAGGAACCGCTGGACGACAACAAGGATGACTTGGACGTTGCTGAGCACTAGGAGCTCGACGAGAGGGCAAAGATGAAATGTATAAGAGACACTGAGGAGCACTAGGAGCTCAACAGTGTATAGTGGAGGAGGAGTGGAGAGGAGGACAGTAGAGGAGTGGATACAAGACGTTGCGTGAGGAATAAGTCCTCTACGCCTACCAGTATATATAGGTTACAGGAGTGGAGGATTACAAAGGTTATATGAGTACACTGCGCGGTGGTGTGGGAGAACACGTTGGTGGAAGTGCGGGGAAGTGACAGGTGACCTCCTAAGCGAGAGAAGAGAAGACAGAGATGCTGACAAAGAGAGACACATGATAGAAGTTAGTCCGAGGTAAAACCGATAATGATCCGACATATCTCTGAGGTCCGTTCCATGGGAAAGTAGAATGTGACCATATTGAAAGAGCCCGTTGTTGAGTTTGGACTTAGGCACGACATAGTCGTGACACTATGTCACGCCTAAGTCCAATCTGAACACGGGCTCTTACTCTACAGTCACATTCTACTTTCCCACAGAACGGACTTCAGACGTACTCCAGAGCATTATCGGTTTTACCTCGGACTAACTTCTGTCATGTGTCTCTCTTTGTCAGCATGCTTCTCTTCTCTTCTCTCAGCTAAAGGAGGTCACCTGTCACTGCCCCACACTTCTACCAACATGTTCTCCCACACTGCCACACAGTATACTCATGTCAGCTTTGTAATCCTCCACTCCTGTACTCCTATATATACTGGTAGGCGTAGAGGACTTATTCCTCACACAACATCTTGTATTCCCTTCTCTACTGTCAACTCCCATCATCCTATCATCATTGAGCTTCTAGTGCTCCTCGTCGTCTCTATATCCATTTCTTTGTTCTCTCTACCGAGCTCCTAGTGCTCGTTGTTATCCAGCGGTTCCCTCAGCTACCTCATTGTGACAAGCTAACTCCTCTGGTGGAACCATGCTTCTAAATAACTGAAATGCTGACTGATTCCTTCTAGAATATTCTATGGATGATTAGCTCCACTCCTGATGTCATAAGTTAGACCCAAGTCTATAATGAAATCATGAATTATCTTCCTTCAGAGAGGAGTAATCAGTGCTTTCCCAACTGTGGGAATATCTATTGTTTGAGCACTAAACTGAGCACTAAAGTAAACTGTTTTACCTTTGTCACACAGATACCTTCCTTCCATGGGAGTGTCTGTTGTTTGAACCCTATACTGGGTAAAACTGGGCAAAACTGGGTGCTAAGGCAAACTACCTGACAATAGCACTTCTTGGTCTTTCTTCATGTGACAAGGTATATATTGATTATTGGCATGGGCATTGGCCATGATAATTGGTGTGGAGGTTACAGTGTAGAAAGACTCATACAACATAGTGGAGAGAGGAGCATAAAAGTTCATTGAGCATAATGGGACTGATGGTGGCACAACACTATACCTCAGTCCCAGGCATTTCCCTAGTGCCCTGTACCAGCCTCCTGCCCATTCTCTTAGGCATCTACAACCACTGCAAATACTTGATCTGCATGCTCCTCTACCACCTGCATTTCTGCTGCTCTGTCATCCCCACAATCCAGCTCCTTTGGAGCTGCAGGTCTTGCTATCCCAGTGTTGATGTTCAAGGGTGCAGCCCTACAGTCCCTAGCAAAGTGGCCTATCTGGCCACATCTTAAGCACACTCCTGCTGCCTCCTGCGGTTTTTCTCAGCCTCCATAAGGCATCAGGGTCCTCCCTGGTTGATCTCCATAGCATTGGGATCACAGGAGGCACTTGGACAGACTTGCAGTTGAGGCTGTTATTGTTGTTGTTATTGCTGATGCTGCTGCTGACATGGCAGGACACCTTGTCCTCTTTCTCTGAGGACCAGCTGGAGGTACAGGTTTGGCAGGTATTGTTGCTGTTGTTGTGCAGGTATCAGGTTGCAAGGAGGTAGTTGAGTAGGAGAGTATAGGCGCTGTCATTGTTCTTCTGTGTGTGCTTTGAACAGCCTTTTGTTGATGGTGACAGCTTTGTTTTGTATCTCAAGGAGTGTCATTGCCCATCCTATAGCTGCCTTTGCAAGCTTGATCTCAGCCTTCAACCCTAGCTTGTACTGCAAGATCAGTGCTTTGTTGTTCCAAGACATGTGGCATGCCTGTTTTCTGAATTCCGTAGTGTAGATGGCAGCCAAGCCTGTCTGGCAGAGGTTTTGCAGTGCTGCCTCTGCTTTTGCTACTCTGTCATGAGGGGGTGGTTGAGATACCGCTGGACAATGATAGAGGCAGTGGCAAGCTCTAGAAGCTCAGGAAAGAGGACAAGGAAATATATAAGAGACAGTGAGGAGCACTTGGAGCTCAACAGTGATGAGTAGGTAGGATGAGGAGAGGAGTATACAAGAGAGGAGATACAAGACATTGCATGAGGAATAAGTCCTCTATGCCTACCAGTATATATAGGTTACAGGAGTGGAGGATTACAAACATGACACGAGTACACTGCACAGTGGTGTGGGAGAACACGTGGAGTGGAAGCACAGGGCAGTGACAGGTGACCTTCTAAGCGAGAGAAGAGAAGAGTCCTATGTGAGAGAAGTATTACCAAGCAAGACACATGATTAGAAGATAGTCCAAGGTTAAACCGAGAATAGTCCAAAGTCTGTGTCTGTGGGATAGTAGAATGTGACTGTAAAGGGAGAGCCTGTGTTCAAGTTGATTTAGAGCAGGACAAAGTCATGACATTTGCCCCTTCTAAGGTTGTTGAGCACAATGATTGGTGCAAGTGTGAGACAACCTGTCAGGGTGTGGTTGATCTGGATTTGAGTTGTGGAACTCCTTGATCACTTCAGATGCATTGCCTGTGTCCTTGATGTAATTCCAAGAGTTTTTAGAGGTGTCATATCCTTTCCACTTGACCAGGTATTGGAAGGGAGTTTAATTCCATCGTGAGTCCAGAATTTGTTTGACTTTGTATTCCTCCCTGCCATTTTTGTTCTGAACCGGGGGTGGTGGTACCGCTGTACAACCTTGGATTGGGTCTTTTGAGGTTGCTATAAGCCTTGAGACATGGAACACCAGGTGGATCCTCAAGGTGTCTGGCAATCTTGGTCAGTATGCAGACCTTCCTACCTTCTCTAATACCTTATATGGTCTGAACCTTCTATGTTCTAACTTCATGAAGGGTCTCAACATCTTAATCGCCTTGGTTCTGGTGATGCTGTCCTTTCAGTTCAGCCATACACAATCCCCAACTTGATGTGGAGTCGCCTGCTGCATGTTTCGATCATAGAAGGTTCAATGTTTTTCTTCTGCTTTCATCAGCATTGCCTTCACTTCTTCCCCAATTTCCCTAATCTGCTTTGCTATATCTTCTGCTGCTGGCACCTTGATCTTGCTGAATGTTTGTGGTGTGATCATTGGGTGTCTTCCTTGATCTATGTAGAATGGTGTCATCCTGGTAGACAAGCTCACTGTGTTGTTGTACTGGAACTCGGCTATGGCTAGCCATTCATCCCAGTCATCTTGTCAGTAGTTTGCGTAGAGCCGTAGGTATTATTCCATCAGAGAGTTAATCCTTTCTGATTGTCCATCGGTCTGTGGATGGTATGCTGTCAAGAAGCTTGGTTCACTCCTATCAATTTATAGAGTCTCTTCATAAACTTAAAGTTGAATGTTGTTCTGCAGTCTGAAGTAGTTCTTAGAGGGGTTCCATGATGTTTCCATATGTTTTCTAGGAACATCTTTGTGGTCTCTTGAGCTGTTGATGATTCCTTTGTTGTGATGAAATGAGCTTACTTAGTGAATCGATCGACTACCACCAGTACCAAATTGTTCTTCCTCCTAGTGGTTGGGAGTTTCACTATGAAGTTGTAGGTAATATCTGTCCATCTTCCTTCCAGAGCTGCAAGCGGTTGTGGGTTTCCTTGCGGCTTCTGGTTGATAACCTTCATTTGGAGGCAGGTGTTGCAATGATCCACATAATCATTGATGAATTTTGTCATTGATGGCCACCAGTAAGTTCTCGATACAAGTTTGAATGTTTTCACTTAACCCAGATGTCCTGCCATTACTATATTGTGTCTTGATTTGATGATGTCCTTTTGCAGTTTATGGTTTTGGGGAATGTATAACTTCTGCTTGTATATTAGCACATTATCTACCAGGCAGTATTCACTCATCTGCTCCTTCACTTTTGCCAGTGCTTGCTCGATGTTGCTTTGGAGGAAGGCTAGGACAGCAGACATTGACTTGTCTGTTTTTAGTTCTTCCCTGATCCTTCTTACGATTTCTTCATCCGAGAATATTATGGCATTAATTTCAAATTGTGTTTTGTCAAGGATCAGTTTGAATTTTCTACTTCCCCCTGTGGCTGATTGTAAGATCAGTTCTTCCTGTACTGATCTAAAGGTTTACTAAGGTATCACCTAGGGGTACTTACTGCTTGAGAACTGGGATAGGTCTGATGGATCTGGGCTAAGAGCTTGAGAGCTGGTTTGGATTGAAGAACTTTGTATACAAGATGATTGTGACAGGGAGCCTCCCACTGAGAGTCCCCTCCTATTTATATATAAATATCTATTAATGATGTCATGATACTACCATGGTTATAAAGGAGGTGGTTTTTGAAGCAAGTAGTGCTTGACTACCTTCTTTAATGGAGCCATGCTTCTAAATGACTATAATGCTGATTGATTTCTTCCACAATGTTCTGCAACTATCTAGCTCCATTTAAGATGTCATAAATTAGACCTAGTCTATCATGATATCATGAAATTATCTCCTTTCTGTGAGGAGTAACGCAGTTGGTTCTCAGCCATGGGAACGTCTATTGTTTGAGCACTAAACTGAGCGCTTAGAGTAGACTATTGTACATTGCTGCATGGATACCTTCCTTCTGTGGGAATGTCTATTGTTCAAATGCTATGCTAGGCAAAACCTGGGTGAAACTGGGTGCTAAGGCAAACTACCTGACACTGATAGTCTGGCCTTTATGATAGGGGATCTGGTCTTGCCTTGACACCTAGTCGATATATGATCTTGAAATTGAAGCCTGCCAGGAATGGGCTCCATCTGGCTTGTCTTCTTGATGGTTCTTTTGTTGTCATGAATGTCTCCAGGTTGGCATGGTCGGTTATCACTGTAGTTTGACCATTTGCCCCTTCTAGGTATTGTCTCCAGTCCCTGAAGGCTTCGTAGATTGCAAGCAACTCAAGGTTGTAGACGTCGTAATTCCTTTCAGCTAGGGTTAATGACTTGGATGTGTAGGCAATAGGGTGGAGTTTTCTGTCTTCCCCTTTCTGTGATAGAATCACACCCCTTGTGAATACCAAGAAATCAGTTTCCACTATGTATGGCTTGTTGAAGTCCAGGAATGCTAGGATGGGGGATGATGTAAATGCTCTCTTGAATTCATCTAGAGAAGTTTGTTGTTTACTTCCCCAGCTGAACTTTTTTCCTTTCTTGAGCAGATCTATCATAGGCTGGGCTATCTTTGAGTAGCCTTGTATGAATCAGTGGTAGAAGTTCGCGAACCTGAGGAATACTTGTATGTTGTGAACTATCTTCAGTATGGGCTATTCTTCAATTGCTGTGATCTTGGCCTTATCCATCCTCATCGTTGACCTGTTGATGATAAATCCCAGATGTTCTATCTCCTTAAGGTTGAACTCACTCTTAGAGTGATTTGCTGAAACATTATTCTGCTTTAACCACTTTAACACTTCTATCACGATTCTGTTGTGTTCTTCTTGCGTCTTGGCAAAGATCAGTATATCATCCAAGTAGATGACTACTTGGTGATTGAGCATGTCCCTTAATATGTCATTCATGAATAGTTGGAAGTTTGCTGGTGCATTTGTTAGGCCAAAAGGCATGACTGTGTATTTGTAGTGTCCATATCTTATTCTAAAGGCTGTCTTCCATTCATCACCTTCAGCTATCTGGATGTTACTATATCTGGATCTGAGGCTGATCTTGCTGAAGACCTTCACTCCTTGTATGCAGTCCATGATTTTGTTGGGGAGTGGCTGTGAATATCGGTTCTTCACTGTCATCATGTTAAGGTCCCAGTAGTAGATGCAAAGTCTGAGGCTTCCATCTTTCTTCTTCATGTACATGATGGGAGCCCTGGCTGGCGATTTGGAGGGTTGTATGTGTCTCTTCTTTAGGTTTTCATCTAGGTACTTGTGAAGCATGTTGAGCTCGGTTGGTGACATGGTGTAGATTTTCTTAAATGGTGGGGTTTTCCCTGGTAGTAGGTCAATTTGTAAGTCATAATTGCATGTAGGGGGGAGTACCTGCGATTTCTTCTTGTTGAAGATCTCCAGGTATTGATGGAACTTTGATGGAACTGTCTCTGTAGGTTCCCTCTTCGGTTTTGCTTTGTCTTCTTCTTCTGCAATTCTGGCTGCATGGGATTGTCCTGCCACAATCTCAAGGAGGTTGAGTTCACATGGCCAGAACACTCTGAAGTCAACTGCATCATCAATGTTTTTCCTCCAAGCATTCTCCATAATGAACGCAATGTCAAGGGGATTGTGTCTCGATGGGGCTGGATTGCTAACTAGTGTTTCCAAGGTTTCCTAGATCTTTTCTTTCTTCTGGGTTCTAGGGGCTCTGAAGTCCACTCTGTAGGCGTTGATGTGGTGAGGGAGGCAATGTTGCAAGCAGTGTCTTGATTTAAACACTATCCTATCTGCAGCACCTTTTGACCACTCGAGTTTGGGTTGGTGTTGACATGTAAGATTAGTTCTTCAGGGACTAATCTAAGTTTTCACTAAGGTGACGCCTAGGGGTACTCTCTAGCTAAGAACTGGCTCTGCATGGTTTAAAGAACTGTTATACCAAGTGATTGTGATGGGGAGCCTCCTACTGAGAGTCCCCTCCTATTTATACATGAATATCTACTAATGATGTCATGCTATGACCAT
>WSTV01000613.1:0-17328 GCA_019632285.1 Tulasnella sp. 332
ATCTTTCCCGTTCCCTCCCACGTCTGAAATCCATTATCTCCCGGCGCTCTTCAACAACCTTTCCGACTTCCTTTACCTCTTCACCAAACCTCCCGCCAGCACTTCGTGCCACTATCGATCGACTTGTATGAGGAACTATCTTCCCCCCCCCCGTCTCTAGCTACCTCCTCATCACACCCTACACTGTCCTTTCTCCGCTGTGTTCATGTTCCGTCTTATAGAATTGTGTTTATTCCTTTCGTATCCGAATTATATTACACTTGATATTCATGATTGTGAAAAGGTTGCCGATTATGTAAACGATCATGTCTCCTGCACTTAACACCATTCCGCAGGCATCACAACATGACCACTCCCTCTACATCCGATGACCTGGGAACCCTAATGAAAGTCTTCACAGACAGTGTCAGGGAAGCCATGCTAGCGAAACCTTCCAAGTATGTCAAAAGCTCAGACATATAGAACGCCGGATTCTCAACCCCAACGCACAGGAGCCACGCACCGAAGAGGCAACTACGAACCCGTCAAGCAGACAAATACATCAGCTTCCTGGAGAGGGTTGGCGAAACCTTCGGATGCAAGTTAACAGGGCACTTAGTTGAACAGCGTCAGCGTCGGAACGAGCAGCTTGCTATCAACAAACTGCCACCGGAATTGCTCGTGAAGACCTTCTCCCTCTACCTCCAGGATCGTTCCACGAAGCTCCATGTTCGCCAGCTACATGTACTCGCTCAGGTTTGCACCAGATGGCTTGAGTTGGTCAAGCACTCGGCCTCACTCTGGGGAGTTATATCAACGGACGAGTTGGAGTCATTCCGACTGGCTCTGGCCAAGTCGAAGAGCTCGCCTCTGGATATCAAATTCCTTAGATACAGGAACCTAGCTTCAATAAATTCTCAAGTGATGGAAGAGTTCAAGGAAGCTGTCTTCAGTCAAAGCTATAGGTGGCATTCCCTTCAACTCGTGGGCGACACCGCAGACTTCGAGAAGGCCATGATTCTCTTAGCACCCCTCAGGCTCGTCGACCTCGACATCTCACACGAGCCTCCATCGCCATACTACCCGACCGCCGGGGTTGTGGAAACTATCATCCCTGAAGAGTTGCTAAGTCAACTTCGACATCTCAGTTTGGCTTACGTCTCACTACGGTGGAACCCCTCAGCACTTTCGAGATTGAGGACGCTGAAGCTAGGGGACCTGTCAGACAAAGGTCGCCCAAGTCTTTCTACACTCATCTCTATCTTACACGCATCACCTAGATTGGAGGAGCTGAGGATAGCAGGCAAGAGTGTGGATATTTCACCTCTTGAACGCCACACTCCATTGGAGCTTCCAAGCCTCACAATTATCTCACTTAAAGCCTCCTCAGACATCATCCAACACCTTCTCATTCTCCTCAGAATCCCTCAATGCACCTATTTCTTCCTCGATATCTTACCTGGTTCTCCTCAAAACATCTTTGACACCAGCATCATGCACGTTGAGGAGTGTTTACGCTCAATCATCACCTCCTGCGACAAGATTGAGGTCACCCTCTCGCCGAACCGGATCCGCATGGCTTCTAAAGCTGTAAATGCGGAATTCGGCCTGAGCCGGCCCCTCCACTCACCTCCGGACCCACTCCGTTGGTTCGACGGCCTTCTTGAATCGATCATTCCCCAGCCATCCGTCGTCTTGTCCATTCATGGGTGGGACTGGGCTGCGGAAGAGTGTCCCATACTGAAGTCCACTTCGAACATCATCCGCCTCACTATTACATACAGTGAGACGGATGCGCTTCGTTGGATTGAACGTCTCTCTGAGCCAGTCACTAGCAGCGAAGGCGCCCATTGGCAGCTCCCACAACTCAAGTGGCTTACTTTCAGCGAGTGCCGCTCATACGGAAAACCCCTTCTTGCTATGATCAGACGCCGCTATGGGAAAGCCGAGACTGGTGGGGAAAGCGTATACGTGGATAGTGACGAAAGAGAAAGCGGAGAGGATACAGGAGGAGGAATGGGCAGAGCCAAGGCCAAAACTAGCCAGCGCTTGACGAGACACTCGCACCCTGACCGGATGAGCAAGTCTGGCGTAGACGTTGACCAAAAAATCGGAGGGATATGTTCGGCGCAACTTCCTGCTCCTCTAGAGGGTTTAAGCATAATGGGACAGAGTGACGTTCGCTACAGCACATTTGTGCAGCTCGAACAAATAGTTGGAGGGTCGAGAGTGGTATGGGAGGATCCCGATGATGTCAATGAGGGAGACGAGTATTACGACGAGTACGGCTATGGCTTCGACAATTCCTCGGGGGGGTCATCATTCGAGAACCCGTTGGGCTGATTTATGGCGGTATGATTGTTGGACTTGTGCTTAGCTATTGATTTTGGCTATTTGCTGCTTTATTCAAATTCAAAGGACTATCGCCTTATCTCCATTGAGCTCTCAGAGCCTGTATGTATCTATTCGGTTTTGCGTAGATTCAAGGTGCGAGTCGAGGTGGATTTGCAACTGCATGAGTGCATTCCGTACAAACACATATTCCTGATAAGTCACTACCAGGCACGTTCAGTGCCTTTCAACATTTCGACTTCAAATCCATTTACCTTGCTCTCTGCATGCTACTGAGGGCATGTCGTTCATCGACGGGCCGCGGATCCCGTAAATTTACAGTTTTGGCATTAGAATCCTCCGCTGATGACTCTTGTGCTGCCGTGGTCGATTGCCAGCGGAACGTTTTATCGAACATCGTTGAAAAGCACCCACCTTACGGAAGGTTAGCCCAGCCTAACCTGCACTAGTAAGCGAGAATTTATGAATATCCTTTCTTGCAGTGGAAATCATCAACTAGGTATACACCCCTATGGTGAGTCGGACGTAAAGATTAAAGGAGCTCAACCCCAAGTCACGTACACCTTGATTCGTGTAGTCGCTGTAGAAAGACACCAGAGAAATATGGTCAGTGAGACTGATGAGAATGATGAAAAATGGGTCTGCGAATCTGAGCTTTCAATATCTCCAGCCGACCGTGATCCAGAGAGCTTTGTGGAAGGCTGGCAAGTCAATGAACGAAATTGATGGCATTGCTTTTACGAGGGGACCTGGCATGGGTACGTTAAACTCTGATGTCCTTAAAGAACCACAAGTGCTTACCTACCGCTATAGCTGGATGTTTGGCCGTAGCGGCAAACGCAGGTCGAGGCATAGCAGCTGCCCTTGATAAGCCAATCGTCGGGGTTCATCATATGGTGGGTTCGTAGGGACTGCTAATAGATGGAGATCTCACCAACTTGCTCCCAGCAAGCGCATGCTCTAACACCCATGTTGACAGCCAAGGAGCCACCTACGTTCCCATTCCTCACTCTTCTCCTGTCCGGTGGACACAGTCTCCTCGTTGTGGTTTACTCCCCGACGAAATTCCATACGCTTGCCACAACCACTGACTGCAGTATTGGGTGGGAAGAGGATCAACATCCTCTGTCCGTGCTGCTAACACAATGTCATCATTTAGACAGGCACTTGACAGCGTGGCGCGACTACTGGGACTATCCTGGAACGACGAGGACGGGAATCTGATTGGGGCCGGGGCTGCTTTGGAACGCTTGGCTAGAGAAGACCTACCGCCAGGCCAAAGCCTGCCTGAGGTTCCCAAGTTCCCACTAGCGTGCGAGCATCATCTGGCTTTCTCTTTTGCGTGCGTCACCTAATGAGGATATAAGTAACTGTACAAACCAAAGCAACCTCACTTTCAGCGGACCAAAGGGAGAAGTTTCGAGATACTTGAAGTCACTACCGCCCGGAGCACTGGAAGATCGAGGTTTTCGGATCGCTATCGCCTCGGGTTTTCAGCAAGCAGTTATTGGGCAAGTTGAGGAGAAAGTCCGCCTCGCTCTCAAATGGGCTGATCGGCAGGGGGTGCCAATAACATCACTCGTCGCGAGTGGAGGCGTGGCAAGTAATCTTTACTTGCGCGAAAGGTATGTGTAAGGGCCAGAAAGAAGACCGAAGCCTTCTGACACTTTGTTTTCTTGTCAACAACAAGACTTGTGGATGTTTTAAGAGGATGCACCCCGCAAGTACCGCTGATCTGTCCTCCCGTGCATATGTGTACAGGTGAGATTGGCGTGCACTGTTGTTTCCACGACGACTAATATGATACTTGACTAATTCATTCTAGACAATGCAGCAATGATCGGATGGGCCTCTATGTATCGTTTTCTTCAGAAAGATCATGACCCCTTAGACATCAACCTGCTTCCATCTTGGTCACTGAGAGACCTCGATAGCGTCACGATAGCGCCTACGGAGCGGTAATAATATGTTGGTTCCTGGGCTTCTCTCAAGTCTAAACATCAACCAGAATGTATGGAGGTGGCAAAGCAGCGACCATCCAAGAAACTATAACATATCTAAAATACAAGAATCAGAGACACTGGTAATTCGGCTTTCAAGCAGTACAAGCAATGCAGGGATGCCGAGGTTTCGTCATATCTGCTTCTTTCAGCAACTGAAACTTATTAAATTCTCAACATAAACGATGATGCGAGATTCAGTCATCGTCTCGGACCTTTTGAGGGCGTGCCCTTCTTGGTGCATCCGGTGCAGCGTGGTCGACTCCATTGGATCGCGCATTGCTGCTGAGGTACCGATGGGTGCTATCATGCCCTGTCCCGCTGCCGTGCCGAGCGGCGCCAGACTTAGCGCGTTCTCGACCAGTGGGACTGCCGATGGCCAGAGACTTGTTGTCGGCGTCGCTTACAGTGCGATGATGCCGACCAGTGCCCCGATTGTTCGCCGAGTGCCCTTCGGTCGTAAAGATGGTTCGTTGACGTGGATATGACAATACCAAAGGATTGGCGCTGTCGCTATGAGCATCTGGTGATGTCTTCTGGTGATTCGTTCGATTATCCTTACGTTGCTTTGATTTACTCGGGGATCGTGGTCCACTTTGTGAAGTTGTCCGATCACGAGCTTCCACCGTTTCAAAGCTTGAGAGAGATGTCCGGCGTCGTGTATTCGAGGGCTTGGTGGGGGTATTGATGATCGTATTTGTGGCCGTGGTGGCCGAGTCTACGGCTGGAGATGAACGACGCCTTACCGGGGAGGGTTCCGGGCCAGATATTCCATTAGTCTCCTTTAGTTTTATGGCTGTCGTATAAAGCTCTTCCCTCTGCTTTTCCAAGGCTCGTGCCGCCTCGGTGTCCCAGCTGTGACCTTCCCGAGTCACCGTACCTGGTACCCAATGCCACTTCTCCGCTTCCTCTTGCAGCCGACGACATTCCCACTCTGCATCTGACATACCAAGCGAAGGAAAGAAGTCGAGCTTCACGTTCGCCAGAGAGACGGTCTTGCTTGTGTAATTCTTCAAGAGCGGCTCACGGACCCAGCTCCCATGTCCAATCCACGTCAAGCTCTCCAATGCTGAAGACCGCTTGAACAGTTTCTTCAGATCTCTCAGAGGAGGCAGCGCAGGATCGAGCATGGGCACGTTTTGAATTCCCGCAGCTTCTGAAAATAACAGCGTCTGACTGAAGCTGTCGCAGGGTGATGTTGGCGTCGTTGGCTCCTCGGGAACACTCTCCGAGATTCCTGTGGATGAGACCTTGCTGGTGGTGGAGCTACGCCGATGACTGTGATTGGCGACACGAGTTGGACTTACGGGGACGATGTGCGCAGGAGCCTTGCCGAATCCGTCTCGCTTCGTGATCATGGGGCTACTGGGTAGACCTACATGACCCCTCAAGGGAGTTAGACTGGACCGAGAGCTCCCGGTCGCTATGTAAGGCGAGCTTGATGGTGATAGCGGGTTGGACGGGGTAGGAAGCGATGGCGAGGGTAGCGGACTTGGTGTATGCTCTGTCGGGATACTGACGAGGATCTGCTGCAGATTACTTGCGGAGGCAATGGATCCGACAAGACTCAGCAGCTTGACGAAGGGAGCATCAAAGCAGATGTTTATGACCTGAAATAACATTTGTTCTTAGTTCTGGAGTCGAGAGGGTGGGACATGAACGCAGCGCTCACCCGCAACCGAGAGCACTTTTCCAACAGGACCTTGACATCGTCAGGTGCCCAACTCCACCAATCACAGGTAACCGTCTCAAGCTCTTGACCCTTGTCACAGAGCCACCGGAAGACATCCCGCGGAACAGGCTTCAACATCAATGCGTCGTCCGGCACAGCTTCGTCGTTTGACGCTGATGCACGCGTAATTGTAAAGTGTTGAACCCCTTCCAGTGGGAAACTAGCCAGGGACCGCAAGTGATCCAAAGACCACGAGTGATGCGGGCCACATTCCGAGATACTGATCTTCAGCGTTTTCAGAGCGGACGAAGCTGGCTCCAACGGGATCTTGGTCCACAATGCCTTGGACAGGCGGCCTATGTAAAGGCAGGCATGACGTCATGCCAGACACTGAAGAAAGATTCTCAACAGACCTTGCACGTCGGATAGCTCAAACTCTCTCATAGCCTCCAGTCCTTCCAGCAGCTTCGTGACTCCTACATCGGTCAGCTTTGTTCCATGTGTCCCGATCTTCAATGTCTTGAGCTTCTTGCCAAGCGCGTTGACGACCTTATCGCACAGGAGGTCGTCCAGCCATACAAAGTGCAAATCAAGGCTCTCTAAGGCTACCAGCGCGGAAATATCTTCGTCCGCTAGGGAGGTTAGCAGCATCGAAAAGGACTTGGCGCCTGCCTGTGAGAGGCGGGTAAGGACGAGGGATGTGAGCGTTGTTGCCAGGGAAGATAGCAGCGGCAAGGAAAGTGCGTCCCACTTCAGGCCTGAAGACCGTGAAGCAGGGGTTGACAGCGCGACAGGGTTATGCGAAAAGGTATGAAGGCGTGGATTGGTGCTGGCGAGGCCCTGAATCCGGTCGAAGTGTGTCTTTCGGTCAGTAGAAGTCTTCATGCAGATTTTATCGCATCGGGGAGTATAATCATTGGGATCTTACCTCACAAAGTCCATCTGGAGGTGGTGATGATGAACTCCAAGCGAGTTCTTCCAGATTCGTGCAAGCCTCGAGCAACTCAAGCAACACGTGAGCTGGAATCGGTCGTGGGCGCCGATAATCGACGCGTCTAGTCACGAGAGCATTCTCATCGTCGAATTCATCATCGTCGCAGGATGTACCGGTCTCTTCGTCTTCAAATGTCCCGAAAAGCCCGAGGTTCGACGCCTCGAAGGAGCCCTCTCCAACAGGCTCGTAGGAGAGCGGATCCGTTATACGGAGTATTTTTACATAATCTGCGTACCGGGGAGGATTCTCCAAGAACGCCGAGATAGCGTTGCCAGATATGGGGACAAGGTAGTGAGCTGTGGCCTTGTCGAGTAGCCGGCCGTCGTCTGGGAGCGTCAAGGAGGTGAACGCCGTTCGACAAGCGGATTTAAGTACATCGTGCGATACAGAGAACAGTGCTTGTGGAACGACGCGTCCTGAAGTGGTTTGGAAACTTGTTGCGAGGAGGATTTCTGATCCAGGATTTAGATTGATGCGGGTATAAAGACGTGATGAGGGGAATACAGCGGAAGGCAAAAATAGGATGGGAATTCTTACTGTCTAGGATATCAGGAGGTAATTCCTTCATAACGACCATAGTCTGGATGGGTTCGGAGGCACTGGTGATGGGGTGGGCGTTCAGGGTCCAATGTCCTCAAGCCCATCACAAGTACTTTCAGAGCACTTTCAGACCCGCAGACGGGACTCACATATCGTTTATCAACTCTCAGAAGATGGAGAGATGTGCGTACAGCGATGAAAGCGTTACGCCTTTGTGACTAAAAGCCACAGGCTAAGGTGAGCAGTGTGCGCTGCAGGACCTTAAATGCGGGGTGTCAAGTTAGTATCTGTCTCCAGGGGTGGAATTAAAAGAGAGATGAAGAAGAAGTTCACCAACCTCGTGGGCCTTGGCGACAACAGTATACTGGGATCAATGACCTTGAATGTCAGTCGAAGCTTCAATCCTTTGACGGGACGTGATGGGCTCGAGCCTCCGTAAGTCCGGCAGCACCGAGCTTTCCACACCCGACATATCCCAATAATCATTGAGGCCCAAAGAATGCAAGTAAAACACCTGCACAACTGGTGGATATCATCGGAAGTTTCTGAGATGCAATAATGTTCGAAAGCCGTAATCACAATTTCAGACTCCGCCTTCGACACGCCACCGGGGCTTCTTCTCGAGCTGGATGTTGTACAGTAAGCGCCGTCGTTTGCAGCTGAATTATCGGTGAGATGTAAAGGAACTTAAGTTCAGAAAATGATGGACATGTCAATGAGTTGCTCTGGTGAAGTAATTGTCAAAGTAAGCCGGATACAGAGGCTATTAATGCGATGGATCCTGAGAGCAGACAATTTATAACCAGAGCAGGTTAAAGCGAAGTTGAGCAGGCGAATAGTTTTGCGCGGGCAATCCGACCTGACCGTGTATTTCGCGTTAAACGTCAACACCAATTATCTCGACATGCAGATTATTGAATTTGACTTCCAGCTCGGAGTCGTCATTGAGTTGGGGAGTGGGGCGCGCCACGTAAGCGCCGACGAGTAATTCCCGAGGAGAATCGGCCGTCACACCCTCAAAGAACTGCGCAACGGGAGAATGTAAGTTGCCAACTCCCAAGCCAATGTTTACCCCCCCACGCCGTGACGTAATATTTGCATACCCAGGTAATCTCTCTGACTGCAAGCTTAGTTCCGTCCTCCTTCAGCAGGTACACCCACAAGCTGGGGCTGAGTCCTCCACCATTCATCTCACGCTCGACGCGTATCTGTACAGTATCTTCCATGAGAGGCACCAAGCTCCAATCTGAAGTAGATGTACGAGGAGTTGCGACGGTTGACAGATTAGGCTTGCCGTTGTAGAATTCGATGCCTGTCTTGACCCATGCTGACTTGTGGTGAGAATCAGACGCTGGTGCAATGAGGATCAAGCCTCCTTGATCATAAAGACGCGTCCATGCTGCGCTGACAGTAACTTGAGCAGCTCGAAAGGTGTGTACAGTCGTGGAGGTGACTAGACACGGCGCGTTATCAGATTCGACGTAGGGTACGGCTGGCTTTCTCCAGAGATCAGAGACAGGAGGTGCATGTAAGGTGAAGGATTGGAGAGATGTGGGAAGGGTGGTCGAGGGCGACGCGTGCAGCAGATGATACTGAGCCACGGAAGTCATTGTATCGGGAAGAAAGGAGCAGCCTCAGATATTGACTCGACGGTATGACTGTGGAGTGCCATCCCAATCAATGATGACATCGAGACGGGCGCAATGTCGGACGATCTCGAAGAAGTAGCACGCTGTACAAGGCTGAGAAACTCTATCTGTATATTGCACGCTGCTGTAACGATCTGTCATTCAGCGAAGAAGGATGAGCTCATAAGAGGGTCCGTGCCAGCAAGGATCAGTCCAGTTTTCCATGGGAGAAATGTTTGTGCGAGTGGCCGGTCCAAACTGGAACACCGTCCACTCGCTAACCACGACCTTTGCTGTGCTTGTGCTCTGCCAAACGGCGCAGACGCTAATCTTCCCGTATCCCTTCCCTCCTTTCTTTAACTCTCATATCATCGCCAAGACGAGCGGCTTATATAGAGAGGGTTCGTTCACCTCACTCTTCATCCTTTCATCCCCCTGGTCATGTCACGGTACCGTCAACCGCCTCCTGCCTCCAATCCATTCTCGACCAACGCCTCTCCACCACCCAGCGTAGGCGGCGACCACCGCGAGCCTTTCCCAACCGTTCCGCCTACGACCTACTCTCAAAGCGGTCATCAAAATTATCGTGACGACAACGAGTCTGACATGGGTGATCCTGCATACGACCGGAGAGACCGAGAGACCATGGAAAGCCAGCTCAACCTCGTCGACCATCAACGCATACCCCAATACAATTCATATACAGGGCAGCGCCCGAGTACGTTCGAGCTCTATGATGGTTAGTGGGCACCGCCCCTTTCTTCTTGGCATCGAAAAACCGCATGGCTAACCTCTTACCCGTCGCTTGGCACGCCTCAACCCTCTCTTTCACGACAGGTCATGTCAAACGTGACGCCGATGTAGAGTCTGACAACGATAACTACGGAGCGAGGCGCACGCCGTCGTCAGAATCACTTGACGGGACACCTAGGAGGCCGGATTCCGAAGCCTCCACGCCTACCTTCGCCGACTATGGCACTGCCGGTGCAGGCTTGGGCTATGAAATGTACCCTGCATGGGTCAACGCGCGCCAGGTACCCATTTCAAAAGAGTATGTTCCGTTTTTGCGCGGTCCCCTTGATAAGGCTCTTCGACCCTGATCATCCTTTTCATATTACTCACTTTGCCGTAGGGAGATCGAGGACATTTTCCATGACTTGTATCAGAAATTTGGCTTTCAGAAAGACAACATGCGGAATCAGGTGCGTCCTGCACTGTACCGGATTTTTCCCAAACCTTACTGACGCACCGCCTCCTGGCAGTATGATTTCCTGATGCAAGCGCTCGACAGCCGCGCGTCTCGTATGTCCGCCAACCAAGCACTTCTGACACTACATGCCGACTACATAGGCGGGGAGCACGCCAACTACAGGAAATGGTATTTTGCCGCCCAGCTGGACCTTGACGATGCCGTCGGATCCTCACAAAACCCTGGGCTTAGTCGCATCAGGAGCGGTGTAAAGAACGGTGTCAAGGGAGTCGTGAACCCGGCCAACGATAAGTCGCTCGACAGCGCTCAGAATCGGTGGAGGCAGGTCATGTCCAACATGAGCCAGTACGATCGACTGAGACAGATTGCTCTGTACCTCCTCTGTTGGGGTGAGGCCGCTCAAGTGCGATTCGTACCGGAGTGTTTGTGTTTCATCTTCAAGTGCGCCGACGATTACTACCGGAGTCCTGAGTGCCAGCAGCGCACGGAGCCAGCTCCCGAGGGGATGTATCTGAAAGCCGTTGTGAAGCCGTTGTACCGGTTCATTCGGGATCAGGGTTACGAGGTGTTAGATGGCAAGTACGTTAGAAGGGAAAGGGACCATCAGGATATCATCGGGTACGACGACGTGAACCAGTTGTTCTGGTATCCGGAAGGTCTTGCCAGGATCATGCTTATGGATAAGGTTAATTCCCATCTTGTGTTCCACTGCATGTGTGTACTGACCTTTTCGACCTACACAGACCCGTCTCATCGACCTCGCACCAGCGCAACGGTTCATGAAGTTCGATCAAGTCGACTGGAATCGTGCATTTTTCAAGACGTACATTGAAAAGCGCACGTTCCTTCAACTCCTCGTCCACTTCAACCGCATCTGGGTCATCCACATATCGATCTTCTGGTTCTACACCGCCTGGAACTCGACGCCGATCTACGGCCGATCAGACAACGGGGGCAATGCAACTCTGGCGATGCAGTTGTCCGCGACGGCCCTTGGGGGTGCGGTCGCAACCATCATCATGATCTGCGCTACCATGGCCGAGTTCATGTTCATCCCGACCACCTGGAACAACACGTCTCATCTCTCTCGTCGCCTGTTATTCTTCATCGTCATTCTCGGTATCATCGTCGCGCCCACGTTCTACATTGCCATCTTCGAGGACCCGAACGGCACATCGAACGTCCCTCTCATCATCGGATCAGTTCAGCTGGCCCTGGGTATCATCTGCACTATACTCTTCGGCACTATACCTTCTGGACGGATGTTCGGAGATCGCGTAACGGGCAAGGCGAGGAAGTACCTAGCTAGTCAGACATTCACCGCTTCATATCCGGCCCTCTCAACCTCCGCGCGTCTAGGCTCCATAGGTCTTTGGTCTCTCATCTTCATGTGCAAGCTCGTCGAGTCCTACTTTTTCCTCACCTTATCGTTCAGGCCTTCGATCCGCGCGATGGTCGGTATGGTCATCCAAGGGTGTTCGGACAAACTGTTCGGATCGGCACTGTGCAGGCATCAAGCCAACTTCGCGCTGGCGATCATGTTCGTGATGGACCTAGTGCTGTTCTTCTTGGACACGTTCTTGTGGTACGTCATCTGGAACACTGCGTTCAGTATCTGTCGGAGCTTCGCCCTTGGACTATCCATGTGGACAAGCTGGAAGGTCATATTTACGCGATTGCCGAAGAGGATCTATTCGAAGATTTTGGCGACGGAGGACATTGGAGTCAAGTACAAGCCTAAGGTAGGAGATATGGTGTGACTTAACTTGAATGTCAGCTAACATGGTCTTGTTTCATGATATAGGTCCTCGTATCTCAGGTCTGGAACGCTATCATCATATCGATGTATCGTGAGCATCTCCTTTCCATCGAACACGTCGAGAAGCTTCTGTATCAGCAAGTGGATGCGGGCAATGGCCTACGTCAGCTCCGCGCACCGCCGTTCTTCACCTCCCAGGACGACTCTGGACTCAGGGGTGATTTCTTCCCCAAGTTCAGCGAGGCGGAGCGCCGCATCTCGTTCTTCTCCCAGTCACTCAGCACCGAAATGCCCCAGCCCCTTCCTGTCGACGCCATGCCTACTTTTACCGTCTTGACGCCTCACTACTCGGAGAAAATCCTGCTTTCCTTGCGCGAGATCATCCGCGAGGAAGACAAGACTACTCGTGTAACGCTCCTGGAGTACCTGCAGCAGCTGCACCCGCTCGAGTGGCAGAATTTCGTGAAGGATACAAAAATTCTCGTTGAAGAGTCGGCAGTGATGTTTGGTGGTCCTCCAGTGGGCGGTGTTGGTGGCGGGAGTGTGCGTGACAGCACGAGTCCGTTTGGAGGATCAGATGAGAAGGCTGGATCGGTCAAGAACGAGGCGGATATTCCATTCTACACCATCGGCTTCAAGAGCGCCGCTCCCGAGTACACCCTGCGAACACGGATCTGGGCATCTCTCCGCGCGCAGACACTGTACCGTACCGTCTCAGGCTTCATGAACTACGCCAAGGCGATCAAGCTCCTGTACCGTGTAGAGAACCCGGAGATGGTCGCCTCGTTCCACAACAACGGTGACCGCCTAGAACGAGAACTAGAACGTATGGCGAGGCGCAAGTTCAAATTCGTCGTGTCAATGCAACGGTACTCCAAGTTCAACAAGGAGGAGCAGGAGAACGCTGAGTTCCTGCTTCGCGCGTACCCGGATCTGCAGATCGCTTACCTGGACGAAGAGCCCCCGAGGAAGTCTGGCGGCGAGCCGAGACTGTTCTCTGCCGTCATCGATGGTCACTGCGACTTCAACCCCGAGACTGGAAAACGCAAGCCCAAGTTCCGCATCGAATTACCTGGAAACCCCATCCTCGGAGACGGAAAGTCGGATAACCAAAACCATGCCATCATCTTCTACCGCGGCGAATATCTTCAGCTCATCGATGCCAACCAGGATAACTACCTCGAGGAGTGCCTCAAGATTCGGAACGTGCTCGGCGAGTTTGAAGAGTACAACCTCTCCGCTCAAAGTCCATACGCACAACGCGGCCATAAGGAGTTCACGCAATCACCTGTTGCCATCCTCGGAGCCCGCGAGTATATCTTCTCTGAGAATATTGGTGTCCTCGGTGATGTGGCTGCTGGAAAGGAACAGACATTCGGTACCCTCGTTGCAAGGTCCCTCGCATGGATCGGAGGCAAGCTGCACTACGGTCATCCAGATTTCCTCAACGGGACCTTCATGAACACTCGAGGTGGTGTCTCGAAAGCTCAGAAGGGTCTCCATCTCAACGAGGATATCTTCGCCGGTATGAACGCCTTCGGCCGCGGTGGACGGATCAAACATTCGGAGTACTATCAGTGCGGCAAGGGTCGTGATCTTGGGTTCGGCACGATCTTGAACTTCCAGACCAAGATTGGAACTGGGATGGGTGAACAGATGCTCAGTCGGGAGTACTACTATCTCGGGAGTCAGTTGCCTATAGATCGGTTCTTGACATTCTATTACGGGCACCCTGGCTTCCACGTCAACAACATCCTCGTCATTCTATCCGTCCAAGTCTTCATGTTTGCCCGTAAGTTTCACAACCAAGGGCCTCCATAACTCGTTTAATACTGATGTTGTCCTTGCGTTTCAGTGCTTTACCTGGCTACTCTGAACGGGGAGCTCCGCCTGTGCTTGTATTCAGCATCTGGTAACATCCTCAGTGGACAGGCTGGGTGCTACAACTTGTATCCCACCTCCCTGTGGATCAAGCGATGCATCATCAGCATCCTCCTGGTCTTCTTGATCTCCTTTTTGCCCTTGCTGCTGCAAGGTGAGACCTGAGACCAAACGACTTCCTTTGCTCCTCTCTGACGTTTTGTCTCTAGAACTTGCTGAACGGGGAGCCGCCAGGGCTCTCGCTCGTCTAGGAAAACAATTCCTGTCGCTATCCCCTTTCTTCGAGATCTTCTCCACTCAGATCTACACTCATTCAATCCTGAGTAATCTGACATTTGGTGGCGCGCGATACATCGCAACTGGTCGTGGTTTCGCAACAACACGTCTCTCGTTCAGCATCTTATATTCGCGGTTCGCCGGTCCCAGCATCTACCTTGGAACGCGGATCCTCCTCATATTAGTCTACATCACCATGTCGCTGTGGATGCCGCATCTCATCTACTTCTGGGTCACGGTCACTGCTCTCTGCATCGCACCTTTCCTCTTCAATCCTCATCAGTTCTCATTCGCTGACTTCGTTATCGACTACCGGGAGTTCTTGCGATGGATGTCCAGAGGCAATTCGAGGACGCACGCTAATTCCTGGGTCGGCTACTGTCGTCTGTCCCGAACCATGATCACAGGATACAGGAAGAAGCGTCTAGGCCACCCTTCTGAACGGCTGTCAGGTGATTTGCCGCGCGCGGGCTGGAAGAACGTTCTAATATCAGAGATCGTTGGACCAATCGCCGTGGCCATCATCGTTACTGGTATGTCACCCCCCACTTTTCATATGACGATGCACTTATAATCTGCTTCCTAGTTGCCTACATGTTCGTCGGATCTATCAAAGACAACTCAACGTCCGTTCCTCCTAGCCCCCTCATCCGCATCTTGATCGTGTCTGTTGGGCCTATGATCTGGAACGCCGTCATACTGCTACTTCAATTCTTGATATCGACATTGGTCGGACCTGCACTGGGTTCTTGTACCTCGTTCGGCGCTGTCATGGCGGCAATTGTTCACGCACTCTCTATAGTCGGTAAGTGAATCATGCATCTGCTCTTTTAGGGTCATAGTTTAACGAAGCATACATAACCCAGGTCTTGTTGGGTCTGTCGAGTTTCTATGGTACCTGGAACGCTGGAACACTTCAAGGACTGTTCTTGGCGCGAGCGCCATTGTGTTCATCCAGCGCGCGATCAACAAGTTCATCATCTCTACCCTTTTGACGAGAGAGTTCAAGAGCGACGAGACCAACAGGGTTTGGTGGACCGGGAATTGGTTTGGACGTACCGCCAGCAAGATGGGTGTGTCCAACCCTGGCCGAGAGTTCCTCGTCAAGATTGTCGAGCTGTCGCTCTGGGCGGGCGATTTCCTACTCGGCCACATCCTCATGTTCTTCTTGGCGTTGCCAGTGTTGATCCCTTACGCAGACAGACTTCATGCTACCAGTGAGCCAAGCAAAGGCGGTCAGAAGACTGTACAGTCATCTCACGAATTCTTTCCTATACGCAGTGCTGTTCTGGTTGCGACCGTCGAAGCAGATACGTGCGCCAATCTACACGATCAAGCAGCGGAAGCAGCGTCGGATCATCGTCGTCAAGTATGGATTGCTTTTTGTATTCGCGTTGGCGTTATTTGTCGCATTGATCATCGTCCGTAAGTATATTGATCCAGCTCCTATCCCTGCCTTTCCCCGACTACTCAACTCATCATTCCACTCTTTTAGCCATCCACATGCGGACCCTAAACATGTCTTGCTCGCTATGCAGTAGACTATAGAGCTCATGGAGGGTTCTGTCTCTGCCTGACCGCGACTGCATTTGATTTGGACTTCAATATCTTACGATTCACTCATCGGCACCTAGCACTCATCACAACCCATATTATACTCTTTCTGGCTTTTATGTTATCATCTGGACACTCACACGACGGACATCGTCTTCAATCTTCGATGCAGTTTTTTCTGTTGGCACTTGCCATATTCTGTGACTCTCTTTCTCGTCGACCTTAGCGGTCCATCCTTTACCCGTATCACGAACGATTGCATATACACATTGTTTCTGCTCTTGCTTTGACATTCCTCATCTGTCTGTCTGGTCCTTGCTTGAACATCGTACCGCATTCCCTTGTTGGCATCACTACGCTGCTTTGGTGGTGGACATTTCGATGAGAATACGTCCATATAGATAGATAGATCACAACGAATATGTCGATACGTTCATCATGCGGGAGTGACCGCCAAGCAATGCTTTAGAAGAGTATTTTCCTGGGCGAGCATGGTTAATATCGTTCTTTTCCCGCATCAGTAACCCTTGCTCTCTTTCGGTGATCCTGGAAGCATAGTGCCAACATAAGGACAAAAAGGACGCCAGCAGCTGCAAAAAGGGACACTTAGTACGTAGTCCCATAAGATTGTGATTGTATACCATGCTATATTCACTTATCAGGATACCAATGTTCGTAGGTATTTCGCTTGCAATTGGAGTTTGTGCCTCCGACCTAGCGGCGATATTTTCGGAGGTTCCAGCCACAGCGTTGAGAAATTCTCTCTTTACGATGTATGCCATGTAAGTCAAATAGGAAAGTGATGGGTGAAAGGGGGCTCCGGGCCGGTAGTGAAGGGGTGACTGGAGTTGGGCGGCGGAAAAGAAAAATAGAGGAGCTGGACCGGCCAGTACAACAGAGTAAAAGTTGAGGAATAACTCTCAAAATGTTTTCGCAAAACCCAACAACTTTATACCCCAGAACCGTCGCCAGTCGTCAGGTCTTCGTTGGCATTCATCGTCAGGTGCGACGGTCGTCAACTTCCTAATCCCTAGGTGTCTTGTTCTCACGACGATACCAGGGGCTGGCCACTGCCTTTATGACCAGATATAAATACAGAGCGATCTGGAGCGGCTAGAATCACTATAAAACTTCCAATCAGGCAGAAATAAATATGTTTATAGGACCTGAGACTGGGAGTACATGGAGTGATAGAGAACCTAGAGTCAATAAGTGGTTTACACAGAAGCGCGGAACTCGAGGACATCGAACGAAGGAAGCAGCTGAACCGAGTAAAGCGAGAGAGGAAAAGAGACCGTGATTGGGTGAGATGATGATTGACATGTCGGTCGATGAGGTAACACGAAGTGCTGGCGGGAGGTTTGGTGAAGAGGTAAAGGAAGTCGGAAAGGTTGTTGACGAGCGCTGGGAGATAATGGATTTCAGACGTGGGAGGGAACGGGAAAGATGACAGGAGACGGAAGAGACCAGGAAGGAGATGATG
>WSTV01000614.1:5561-17262 GCA_019632285.1 Tulasnella sp. 332
AAGTAGTTCGAGAATGGTTATCGGTCCGAACGCTCCTCATCTCATCGCCCTATACAATATCCTTCTTCATAGCCGGCCCCGGCGTTAGGTCTTTACGGGCCAGACGAGCGGTGAACTTTGACTTTCGTAGAGCCTTGAGTGTTTGCATGTAGAAGCGCAACGCGATCGACAGAGGCTGGGGCGCGACGCATTCCTTCTTCGCGCCCAATCCAGGCCTGTTCGGCTCGGAACAATCGATGGGAAGGGCGCTTCCGAGGCAGAAACCTGGATGGCAGCAAAGAAAGCGTTAGCCCAGCGTCAAGATGATAGACCCGATCACCCAAAGCGAGGGAAGTGACGGTCTGCATGTGACATCTGAAGTGCGCGAGTGAGCAGGATCAGAGAAGCGCAAGCGTACCGGTGTTTTGATCCGTCATTAGAGCTCCCGTTGACTGAGCGAATCGAAGACGACAAAGATGTTTGGGAACATTCATCAGTGTCGGGGTCAAAGAAAAAGTGATACACGGCTCGGATCGACCCCACCATGTCATACGTGCAGAAGAAGTCGTTCGCATCCTCCACTGGGTCAGCTGGGTAAGAGCAAAAGAGTGCATCCGTGATGGTGGCTTGAGCTACCACTTGAAAGCCAGCTTCATCAGTACTGGGGCAAATTACGGTACATGATGATGGGCTATCGATCCAGCTGGCGTTTACGACTGCGGCGAGAGAGCTCAGAGATAGACCGGCGGCAAAGAGAGTTAAAGGAGTGTTGAAGAGCATATTCCAGAAACGAACGTAATGTGTGGAGCTCTGCAGGACAGTGGTGAAAGAAAAAATCAAGAACGGGATGAGGGGTGAACCGGAGGAGAAGGAAGCTGGGCTGGTCTCGATTGTTATATACTCACGAGTGCCTGAAGGAGTTTTGACGCTCTATATCAACTCTATGTTGTTGGTAAAAAGAGCGCTAAGGTCAGTACTCGCATTTGAATCAAGCAACTCAACCTGGTTCGAAGCTTTTTACCTTCCATCACGGTGTCCATCAATTACCGAATATTGGAGAACGATATGTGGATATTGTTACGCGACATCGCATTCGCAAAACCGAACTCGGACCCTGAGCGGTATCAGTATCGGACGTATAGATCTTAGCGCTCACAGACACTCCGATGTTGCCGCGGCGAAGCCAAGTTTCCCATCAGCCATCTAAGGCAAAGGGGCCACACTTGGAAGGCAGCTTATGGCAACAACAGGGTGACATGGTTGTAATCATACAGAGGACAATGGGCATGAGAGGCCGTGTACTACTGGAACGAAGGGAACCAAAGGAGAGATTTTCTAGTTCTTTGATCAGGGCGGTGACCCTGATTAGATGATATCACCCCTCACAACCAGAAGATGGGGAAGAAGTGATCAACAGAAGGCTTGGGATTCTAACGTGCAAGAACAAGGAATGAACTGGCTTGAAGCTCAATCCACCAAAATTGAGTTATCTTGTGTGTGACAGAAATGGGCGTTACACCGAAATCACTGCAAACAAGCGCGGCTCTGGGCGTGGCGCGATGACACGTGATACCTGTAACCAAGGGGGGAAGCGTGATGCGACTCATTGCTACATTTGTCGCGTACATTATCAGTAGCCGGGCAATCTTCGGTACGTGGCAAGCTGGACTGTCGAGGACGGCGTTTGCCATGGACGCCAAAGAACTCAGCCACAGAGCGCTGGTAAGGAGA
Organism: Tulasnella sp. 332; assembly: GCA_019632285.1. Taxonomy (NCBI): domain Eukaryota; kingdom Fungi; phylum Basidiomycota; class Agaricomycetes; order Cantharellales; family Tulasnellaceae; genus Tulasnella; species Tulasnella sp. 332. The sequence continues at coordinate 7,272 of WSTV01000614.1, forward strand.
GTGAAAGGTGTGCTTAAGAGCATTTCAAGCAACGAATCTGGGATGTTGACAGCAATTGGGAGGGTGGTGCGCCAAGGAATGCAACATTAAGAAAAGGAGATATTGGGCGCTGATATTATAGCTCGATAAGGTCGTTGAGAACGCTCTGGTTGGACTCGTTTCCATGCCGATGATTGAGATTCAGAAGATGGTGGGTCAGGGCTCACAAGAAGTGGAAGCGTCGGCCAGATTGCGGTCAATTGAATAAAAAGAACCATCTCTAAGCTTCCTGCTTCCGCGGAGAGCCTCGCAATATCCAAAAGAAGGCGGAACAAACACCCACCTGTCTTATCACAGTATCAAAAGAGTAAGAACGCAAGTAGATGGAATGAAATTTGATACAATACATTCAAGTCTGTAGTAGGTCGTTCAATCTCTCAGAGCAACGCTTCTGCCTCACCAGAGTGTGAGAGAGCTTTGCGAATCGCACCGCAGGCTACAGCAAGGCTATTTGATCAATCACAAGAGTCTCGTGGGCAGTGAGTGATCGTATTTCGTAAAAATGTGGTCCGTGACGGTAGCCAACGAAATCGATTTTTATGTGTTCCCCGCCAGAGCGCCACGAGCTCCAATCAGAACCTGAGAACCGGTTTTGGAGTTATATTTGGCACTTCGAGATTCATCTCTATTTACCGTAGGCCGACGTGTCGAGATACGACGATGTGAACAGGCAACGGCGGCGTGCAAGAGGGAATGTAAATCCACTGGTAGAGCTAGAAATCCATATGAGAGCGAGATATGAAGGAAGGGGTAGTGGAATCCAAGAAGAAAGCGGATGTCATGGTATTCATGTAGGAGGTAGGGTCTGGAATGGTAACGGTTACAGAGCGGTTAATATTCTGTTTGGCCAGGTCAAACTGCTTAGGACACACCAGTGAGCCGTCTCCCGCACCCTTCCCTGGTCTCACACCTTTCCGAGCCACAGTAGCAGCATAGGCCACGTCATATGGCACAGCATTGTCTTCCCAGTCCCAATCATCCTTCACCTCTCCGGTCGCCCGACGTAGGGAGCGCGCAGATGTCCAGGACTGGCCGAAGGTGGTGCTAAGGCAGATCACGAAGGATACCACAAGGGTAAAGCCAAGTAAAAATGGAAGGAAGGTCTTTCGGAGGTTTCGTCTACGTGGGACGAAGGAGCGTTTGCCAGACGGATGCTGAAGTGGGACATATTCAGACTGATATGGTTCACGTTGGGTTGAGAAGAACATATAGTGGCGTATATCAGACGACAAGGAAGTGGAAATATTGAGGGGAAGAGGGTTTAGTTCTCCGAAGCCGATCGGCCAACAAAGCCGCGATGTCCGCTCAGCAGATACGGGCGCTTCCATGGCATTTCTGAGATGTACGTTGCGTAAAGACTTCTTTAACGTCTTGCCTGGTGCCTAGAAGGGGACTAGAATCATAGGCGCGCTTCACAAAGAACCTCTTAGAATCATGGGTTGAAGCCGGCCTCAACAACCATAGCTGCAGGTTTCATGGTGTGTTTGAATGAACCACTGTTGTCGCCTAAGACATGGCATCACAATATTCAATTGAGCAGTCTCAGATGGCTTGCAAAGTGTTGGACCTCCACTGAGGATGAGATGCACGTCTTCGTTACCGTTCGTCTTCACGATCCCGGCTAAGCTTTGTAAGGTGATGCCCTACAAGATACGACCATGCGGAGTGGCCTGTATGCTCTCGGTGGCGGCCTGGAGAGGACTGTCGATATTGTTCTTGAGGTCCGAACAATATCGCTCATTGGTTCAGGGGCCTATCACTGTTAACAGGGGCTCATGAACCAGAAACGTAGATGATAGAAAGAGAATGTGAGTCGTATTTATTGATATACCGGAAGAAGTCCATATTATGAAGGGAGGGTAGGGTGAAGCCGTTGTGGGTGATAGCAGGGCAAGCTGCATATGCGAGTTCTACCAGGCTGTGGAGGATGAAGGTCTTTGATTCAAAGGGCATTTGCCACAGGGTGAGCTCAACAGCGGTGAACAGGGTGAAGCGTGAAAGATCGTATTTGATAGAGGGGTTGACCATTGTTGGATGGTGATGGGAGAGCAATGATTCAAGGGGCGATGCACTCGGAGGAAGAGGATGGTTGCTTATTGGGACGTATCTCAGGTGGTGAAGAATTCCCGCCAGTGGGCTGGGGCTCTGAGAAGTAGAAGTTTCGGCCGGGTTCCAGCCAGGTGAACGAGCCGCCCCACGAGACTTCTTGCCTTCATAAAGAGTCTCAAGAGGTCAAGGTCAATCGGGTCTGGTTAGACAAAATAGATCCTGATCGTCGACGGACTCCCCGGATGTTTCCAGTGTAGTGGGGCTCCCCGGTGTCTATTTTATCGGAAGCTTCGGAAACGTCGGAGTATGACTGGTGGATCATGGACCTTCCTGTGAGCGGAAGTGTGAATTACGATGGATGATGTGAGTTACGTAAATGCGGTCCGTGCGGGAAGCTTAGCAACTAGCCAAGGTTCTAGGAACAGACGTCCAACGGGCGCAGCAGCCTTCTTTTACACAACAACCCTGAGAGTCCAGCCAAGAAAACCATAACTATGTGTCGTGATATGCTGAAGTGGGCATTCGGTATAGAGTGGGGCGTAAGGGACCGCCGGTGCTGAAAGACTGGCCATAAGTTGCGTGCATACAAGACCAGCGGTTCATGGGCGGCAAGCTTGGGGCTCCTCAAAGCTTTGATACGTCGTATGTTCACTGGAGCTGAATGGGGGAGGGCCTTATTGCAACAGCGGTAGTCGAGGAAGTTGTCAAAGGGAGCTGTAGATACCATCGTGATGATCACGTCTCTAAACAAGACGACAAGGCCAATATCGCTCCGATTTATGGACAATATCGATCGGTAGGCCTTGTCGCTACGAGGGATATGAACGGACGGAGGGTCTCCCCTATTGCGAAATGATCACTGAGAATGAATGCGTCGAGATCAGCGTACGAAGCGGCGCAATACTCCATGCCGATATACCCAACGCCTACAGTTGAAAGTTACGGATCCAGATGGCGGAGCGATAGGAACGAAACAGATAAGCCAGTTGATGGTGTTGGCCACAGCCATGGAAGGGCGCCGGATGGCTGCTTGATACCGAACGTAGCGTAGTTTGATTTTTAGTAAATGAAGGACAAAAGACGAGTGAAAAGGGGCCTTGCACGAGCCTGCACAGCTCTCGAGCATGTATCTCTCGGGATCAGAGTAGTAGATGGCCATAACATAAGTAACATATCGGGAAAAGTCCAGTTCTGGGCTGAAGGCCTTGAGGCAGAGTGAGAAATGCACATGAGAGCGAGATAAGAGAGGAGGGTGGAACTGGGGAATCAGATGAACGAAGATGAAAGAAGAAAGTTGGTGGTAATGGCTCATGCTGGGACCTGTAATGGTGAAAAAGTGGTCAATATTCTGACCCTCAACCATTTCATCTCCAGAACAACACGCCTTTGCATGTCTCCCACGCTTCCCTGCGCCGTTACGAGTCACGGCAGCAGCATAGGCCACGTCATATGGAGCAGCGTTGTCTTCCCAGTCCCAGTCATCGTTCATCCCTCTACGGCGGAAGCGCACAGACATCCAGGACTTCCCGACGGTAGTGCTGGTGCAGATAATAAAGGAAATCACAAGAATGAAACCAAGTAAAGATGGGAGGAAGGTCTTTCGCAAGCTTCGCCTGCGTTGGAGAGAAACTGGTTCTGCCTGGTGCGCCTCACGTTGGGATGGGGAAAGCATGTGGTAGCGTGTGTTAGAGGATGACGGGATGGCGGGGAAGAAGGGGGGGTTGGAGAGGACTGTAGTAAAAAGAACGCATCTTATCTGGACCAAAAGGTAGATTCCGCGGCCGGGAAAGCCGGCAAATGGCTGCTAGCACAAACGGATGGGCGCTTAAAATATAATTGGCTTTTATGAGGGTCAGTACTTTGCGTAAGAGCTTCGACTTCTTGGCATGAACTGTGAGATATCTTGGCTGGTGCCTGGAAGGGGGATAGAAGCACAGAGGTTGCCCAAAAACGCCTTGGCGTCATGGAAGATGCAAAACGAATAGATAACGAAACTCGCAATAGAGGGATTACTACGCGCCAAATGAAGGTGAAAAGCCGTCGAATAAAAGGTGCTCTCAAGCTGACCACCTAAGCAGCATGACTATAAAAAAGTGTGATGCTCGGTTCAGGCTTGCAAACGCTTAGCCTTGCCACTCCGCACCAAGTTCATTCGTTTGAGGGAAGCCTGTAGGTAACCTATCAGTGAGAATCCTGAGGCACCAACTTTGCGGATATTCCAGCCTACCTTATTCAATCGCCGCAGCATCGCAGCAGTCGTATCCCAATCTACACAGCCATCGGTGATTGACACGCCGTACTTCAACCCACTTGGACCCTCTGGCGGGACGTCTTGCCGTCCTGAATTAATGTTGCTCTCTACCATGACACCGACAATGGAGATATCACCACCCTCGAGTTGCTCGCAGACAGACTCAAGGACTTTCGGCTGGTTTCGATAGTCTTTGTTCGAGTTACCATCTGCGAATACAATTGGGTGAGTGATCGATGCCGAGTGGAATGGCAAATTGGGGGAGGCGACTAACGGGAGCAGTCTACGACAATCGCGGGGTTGAATCCGGCTTTGGCCACCATAGCCGCAGCCTTGGCGATGTGTTCCGGACCATAGTTGGGACCACCATTGCCGCCCTAGATATGAGGTCGCAATGCTCAAATTTGAGCGCTCTCTTGGAGGACGCCTTCAAACGACAGACTTACACGAAGGATGACATGTACGTCTTCGTTACCATTCGTCTTGACGATCGCGGCCATCCCTTGCTCGGTGATGCCCAGGAAGGTATGGTCATGCGAGGCGGCACGCATGCCATCGGTGGCGACTTGGAGAGACCCATCTGTACCATTTTTGAAACCTTTGGGAGGTTGATCACCGGGTCAGAAACTTATTGATGCAGACGTATATCATACCCAGCAACTGACCGACAGGGAAGGAAGCACCGGATGCCAGCTCTCGATGCAACTGAGATTCAGTCGTCCGAGCTCCGATCGCGCCCCAAGACATGGTATCCTATGCAAGGGTTAATAGGAGTGCGTTTTCGTTAGCAAGACATTTTTTAGCTAGAGATGCGAGTGAAAAGGGCCAAACTCACCCCCATGTACTGTGGAGTGATGGTATCGAGCAGCTCAGTACCAAGGGGGACACCCATATCCGCGAGCTTCACGAGAAGCTCGCGTCCATGCTTGAGCCCCTTGTTGATGTCGAATGTGCCATCGATATCGGGATCGTTGATAAAGCCTTTCCATCCGACCGTCGTACGAGGTTTCTAAATGGATGGGGAAGCGGGCAGCAGAGGTCAGAAAGCCATCACAGACACCTGTTGATTTGAAAGAGAAGGACTTACCTCACTACATCCCGGCGAGGGTGTCGAGGACCAAGAGGCGGTCAGAGTTGTACAGCCCGCATGGGGATCGTCTTCGAACTCACAAGTACGCTCGCATGATGACCACTAGACCATCAAGTTCAGGAATGATGTCCTTAAGCTTCGCCGCGTAGTGGATTGCCAACTCGGGGTCGTGAATGCTGCATGGACCGACGATGACCAAAATCCTTCCGTCAATGCCCTGGATGATTCTCGCCGCATCCACCCGCGCACTGTCAAAAAATCAAAAACGAAACCAAGAAAAAAATAAAACATAAAAAAAAAAAAACCACAAAGGAAGGTGGTCAGCAATTTGAAAATGATGGTTCCGTTTTCCCCCCAAAGCACACGAAGGATGTAAACGCACTTGCGAACGGTCTCGATGCCAAATTCGGTCATTCGGATCTGATGTCTCAAAAGCGCAGGGCCAATCAAGGGCATGTACTTTTGTTGGAACACCATTTATTGTTGTTGTTTTCGGGGTTTTTTTTTTGATGGGTTGAAAAGGTCGAAAGTAAAAGAGATTGAATAGATCGAAGGCGAAAAGGTGATGTCGAGATGGGGGAGTGAGGTTGCAAGGGGGGGGGGGGATGAGACAGGAGTAATGGGGATGAAAGAAAGATGGGGGAGATGTCAGTTCAAGTCTGAGAGGAGCTCAGTGTGTTGATCCAGGACAGAGACAACCTGAGCCAGGGGTTGAAATACGAGACAGAGATGAAAAAAGAAGCTCACGCCAAGTATGCGACGATCATCGTTATCGCAAGCGGTAGAAGATTGCATGTCCAAGAATGAAGTGTTCGCGCGGGTCAACTGGGGGCGGGAGTTCGGGCGAGTGGGGACCGGCATTCTATGATGGTGTTTAAACGATGGATTGATCCGACGACGAGTGTTTAAAAAAAAAACAAGGCGATTGATTCGTTTGGTAGATTGGAGGAATGGACAAGGAGATGGAAGATTGAGTGTTGACAGATCCGGATTGGCTCGACGGGACGCTTATAAACGCTAGCCTCAAGCCTCATGGGTGCCGCGCATACGAGACGAAGCCGCTATTCGTGGCCGGACGCGTCGTAGCCACATGCTAAAATTATTTTTTAAGAAAAAAAAAACCCTGTTACGTTCATGATGAACAACATCATGGGATGCGGTTCATAATGAATTGGCCCCATCCGTCGGAGCAAACGTTGATGCTACGGAAATGATGAGACATGGTCTTTCCCCGGTTAATAAGCACCGTAAGGATGGATCCGAATTCGTTCATTTCGCCACCTGTCCGGATCGGGTGGAACTGCCGACAGATCACTTGCTTTTTTGGGAATAACTTCTGATCGTCGGGGTATTGACAATAGACGTGGCCTTGGGGACTCAGGGGGAAGGGGGGGGGGAGGGAGGGAGGCGTCGATTTGGTGGAGAGTGGCGTTGTGGATGCCGCAGTAAGATCCGATGGTGATTTTCAAGCATATAGAAGCCTTCGCTTTAACCCACGGCTACGGATCCTATCGAAAACCGAGAGGAAATCCTCGTTCGGACGTGAAGGAAGATACCGACATGGAAAAGGGCGAAATTGACAACATGGTGCGTGACGCACACTTTTCGTCCATGTCAACCAGGGGCTTGAATATCGGAGAGACCGGGAGACCATCAAGCTGGCTTTCCCTCTTGGCACCCTATGATCCCGTGAAGGTACGTCTTTAGAGAAATCCTGGAGGGGTCGTTGCTGACCCCCGTGGGTAGCATCTCATATTGATCGTGGGTAAGCGAGAAACACAAGCGGGCGCTTGCGTCCTGCTGGGGCGTCGAGTGAGCTGAGATCAAATATTACACAAGCAAAGACCAATGACTCGTAGATTGTGGAGCGTTGGTTAGCAGGAAGGACCGGACAACAGGGGAGGGGGTTGACTGGTCTGTTAGACTTGGAACCACTGTGCACAACATTCCAACGACAGAATGCTGGTCTTCTGGAAGTGAATGGAGGACGAAAGGAGTTCAAAAATAGCACACTAAGGGAGGCAGCTGCGTTGATGGCAAGATCCGAGTACCACGTCATCTGCATGATACTTGACGGTGAGAGTTTCACGAGACTTGACGGAGTTCAGATGCTGATTGGTGTGATCGGGAGATGTCCATTGTCGCGTCGCGAAGACTGCAAGGGGGATGATGATCAAATGAGATTTCATCAAAGAGGGAGGGAGTTGAGGCACGTTGATACTACGTCACCTGTTCTCGACATCCGACAGTCGAAGTCTCACGGATCTTGGGAGAATAACTTTTCAGGTGTTGATGGGTGATATCGGGATCATCTATTTCGAGTGTCGGCAAGGGGAGAAAAAATCAAAACGCTTTGCACGGAGCCAATGACTCGATTTCTATCACTGCTAAAATCTGTAAAGTACAGAGATAGACGCTGCCTCGTCAACAAAACAAACAAAAAAAGCGAGGTAACTCAAAGGAATGGAGTGGGGTAAAATGACGTGCGTTTAAGATCATTATGAGCGAGCATAATCATGATGACTTCCATCGCACACTGATACCCAAGACTCCTTCGTTCACTTTCCACTCCGCCTGTGCGCTGTCGGGTTCAAGGCCTTTCCCAGTAGTCGCTGTGGGTAAGATAGGACTGTCCTCGTCTACTTTGCCCGTCGTCGCCGATAGCTTACCAGACGCTGGATTCAGTCTCAGATCGAGCTCATACAGCTGTTGAACCTTGAAGATGATGCGGTGTGCTTCTACGTCCAACGTCGTGTTGTTTCCAATGAGTTTCTTTGTCTTAAAAGGAAGGAAGGGGAAGGAAAATATGAATAAAATAAAATAAACAATTGCATGTGAAATGTGAAATGAGTGGCGGATTGTCACAATTGAGGGAAAGGAAGCATCCTAACGCACGAGCTTTGGGACTTGAACCGTCACTAGGATTCCACTCTTTTCAACTTCTGCTGACCAGACAGGTTGGTCTACCTGAGATTTGGGTGGTGCAGAAGCGGCGGTGGGTTTTGGTGATTCTTTGACCTCTTCAATTAGGGGCTTGGACGTAGTTGCGGTTGGTAGCATGGAAGGGATAAGGACTGTTCGGGGTTCGAGATCGCCCTTGGATAGGAGGTTCGGAGTGGCGATTTCTGGGACGAGGTGATGGCGAATACGACGTGAGTGGGACTGGCTAATATATCTTTCGAAGAGTAGAGGGTGTACCACGACTGAGCGTCAATCCTGACTTGTCTTCGACTCGCTCTAGAGCGAGTTCTATGTATAAAGCATGGTTCAAGTGGTGTACCCGGGAGGATAATCATTTGACTCACTCACCGATCAGAAATGTCCGATAATCGGTGTCCTTGGTGGCCCTCCCTTTCAATCCAGCGTTGAAGACACAGTCGAAAACGAGCGAAGGCTTTCCGGCTTTGTGTACGAGGAGAAAGCGTTTGACCCGTCAGCTTTTGTCTTTCGCAAGTTTTCCGGAACATACCTTTATCAGTCACCGGCCGCCCATCGCTCACAATTACAGGCACAAAATACGGATCCTGTCCTCCTGGACCGTTCAAACTCTCCAGATCAGCACCGAGCATCGCTTTTCGGATTTGGTCTTCGGTGCGTTCGGGAGGTGGGGGGACGGCATGGTCGTAGCAGAGGTTCAAGAAAATCTTGTAGCCTTTCGTCACTTTGACTACTGTGGTTGATAAAGATGACGGTTCAATTGAGCTTGATGCGGTGGGTGGGCTGGGTGGACCAAGGAGGGTTTTGTAAGCGCCGTCTTGTACGCTTGTGGTTTTGATGACGAAGCCAGCTCTTGGGGTGAGTGTGATGCGTTTGGTGCTATAGAATATCCAGTTCAGTCAAAGGAGCACAACCCTTTGAGGAATCAACCCCCACAGCCGAGCTCACTCACGTTGGAGCAGCCATCGAATCGAAAGTAGAATGTTTGTTCAACGTTGATACTCTGGAAGAAGGATGGTTGGGTATCTACTATCACGAGATCTGAACACACGCTCAAATTCTTTTGCCATATAAGGCAGAGCGTGAAATTTGGGCCAGTCGCATAACTCACAGGAAACAACCCTCCCCCCCTCATCCGTTCGAACTATTCACTACAAACTTCCTCCTCCTACTCTATCCCTCATGTCCCCCATGTCCGCACATTCTCAAATGGCCCTCTCCCGACGCGTCGCGATGCAGGCGCGGTCCTCTGTAAAGAGCACACCACGGTCTCAAGTTCGGTTCAATTCAAGCACAGCCAGTTCCTCTGTGAGTGTCATCAAGGACGAAAGAGTCTGCACCATCCTCACGTCAATGTATTTTCCAGTCATCACAGACAGTAACCTCCGCTGGCTCCTCTCCATTCATTGCTGGTATCGCTGGAGGATGCGCTGTCCTCATGGGAGGTTAGTGACAACATACAACCCTGCCTCTCCCCAACACAAGTACTGATCTGACTCTCGCCTTTCTCATACTATCATCTCCATTTTTAATTTTTAAATCTTCAGGCTATGCGTACTACCATCTCAGCGGCACAAAAGCCATGGTCGAATCAGCCAAATCCGTGCACCAATCCCTCCAATCCG
>WSTV01000617.1:6195-17192 GCA_019632285.1 Tulasnella sp. 332
GACCATCAGCCAAGGGGGGAAGAAGAGAATTTTAAAACAATTCTCAAAAAATCGCACTTCGAAATCAATGCCATGGTATTCTCAGACCAGGAGTTCACAGACCGAATCAAGAAAGAACTAAGCAAGGACAAATCAATGACTGCTGTCCTGGCCTTCCTTCAAAGCAAAATGCATAATACGCCAACAAAGTTGAAAGAGAAGATGAGTGATTACTGCCTAGTGGACAAAGTACTTATGTACAAGAGGAAGATATATGTCCTGCAGAGCTATGAACTCCCAAGAGAAGTAGTGGAATCATGTCACGATGCAGCAACAGCTGGCCATCCAGGAAGAGCAAAGACGCTTGAACTTGTGGCAAGAACCTACTGGTGGCCATCCATGACCAAATTCATCAACAACTACGTGGACCACTGTGATGCATGCCTAAGGACGAAGGTCATCAATCAAAAACTACAAGGCCCACTGCAACCACTCGATGCCCTAGAAGGTAGATGGACAGACATCACATACGACTTTGTAGTCAAACTTGTCACGACTACGTCGCACTTCAAGTACATCTCGAACATGGGCTCTTTGTTATAGTCACATTCTACTCTCTTACGGGACGGACTCGGAATTACATCAGACTATTTTTGGTTTAACATCGGACAATCTTCTAATTATGTGTCTATCTTAGTAAGCCTTCTCTCGCTTAACTTGCTTCTCTTCTCTTCTTTCATCTTGCTTAGGAGGTCACCTGTTACTGCCCTGCAACTTCCTACATGTGTTCTCCCACACCGCTGCACAGTATACTCGTGTTATCTTTGTAATCCTTCACTCCTGTAAACCTATATATACCGGTAGGTGTAGAGGACTTATTCCTCACACAATGTCTTGTATCCTCACTCCTCATTGTAACTCCCTCTCATCTCTCCACTCATAGTCATTGAGCTCCTAGTGCTCCTTGACTTCTCTTATTCATTTCATTGTCTTTCCCACTGAGCTCCTAGTGCTCACCAACATCATCCAGCAGTTCCTCAGCCACCTCTTCGTGACATTACGTTGCGTCCTATCAACTGCTCCACAACATTCTATGCCCGCACTCAGATACAACCTACGTAACAAAGAAACCCCGAACCTATACACCCACAATATCAGTGGATTAGCCCAGGACACCAACCGTATCGTCGCATTCGCTATCGAGCGAAAGGATCTTGACCGAGTCAAGCGAGTTCTACCAGGTAGCTGGGTAGTGCAGGAATACCATTACTATCTGAAGGTGTGCATCCCCTACTATCCCAAGAGACAGCAACTTGCACGCTTGATCCATATTGACCCTACTATTTGTCCTGCCTACTTGCACGTCGAGCTCAGCGTTCAAACAAAATTACATTTCATCCACACAACATTCGAGAGCCTAGCTTGTTGGGATTAAGCCAAAACGCCTCCCAAACGAGTTCAACCGTATCGCTCCAGGGTTCCTTCCGACCATGACTCGGACAGCGAATCTCACACCACCATCCAATCACCATCCCCATACAACCCACCAACACAACCTACCCAATCCATTCCCACCATCAGCCTACCCCCAACAATGGCAACCCAACCACCTACCTACAATCAGCTCCTCGTGCAGATCGCTGCATTGGCTACACAAGTAGCAAACTTAACCACAAACGTCGGACACCTCACCAATCTCCCAGCCCCTGTTGCCCAACCAGCAGCTCAACACATTCAATTCGTATTCATTGGCAGGCCGAACCCAGCTGGACCTTCGATCACACATAGAAACATCACACAACTTCCACCAAAGGGTCTGAAGGTGGCCACGCCAGAGAAGTATGATGGCAAAAAACGTGGCGACCGCGTGTACAAATTCATTACCGCCTGCAAACAATACATGGTCATGTCGGCCCAACAATTCACAAGTGACATCGACTTGATCAATTGGACGATCGGGTATCTCAGCGAGGAAGCCCAAAAATGGTCTTTGATAATAATCAAAGACCTATCCTCAGCAGCCCCGACTATTGATACCTGGGTGAAGTTCAAAGAGGCATTTGAACATGCCTTTGGAGATCCTGACCAGGTCGCCAAGGCCGAGACCGCTCTGCAGAACCTTTGACAGACAGGGTCTGCAGCCACCTACACAGCCGAATTCAGTAAACACGTGCACCACGTCACGTGGAACGACCAAGCCTTATTGTCCCAGTATAAGCTCGGGCTGAAAACGGAGATCAAGCTCACAAAGGCCGCCTCAGGGTGGGCCACCAACCTCCTCGATGTTCAAGAGGAAGCGATCACCATCGACAACCGCCTCTTCGAAGCACACACCGAGGAACGTCGACAGGCTCCATGTCCGACTCAACCCACTCAGCAACGACCAACGGCTCCCCTTCTTCCACAGCAACCTCAAAACGTCAATCCGTACGTACAACAAGTACTACGGGACAGGGCTCAACAACGCCCACCTCAACAACAACAACAACAGCAACCTTGGAACCAAGGACGTCCAGGTGCCCCCCGTGATCCCAACGCTATGGAGATCAACCAGGGAGGACACTGACGCCTGACCGAGGCAGAGAAGCAGCGAAGGAGACAGGCAGGAGCATGCCTGAGGTGCAGACAGATGGGACACTTTGCGAGGGATTGCAGGGCTGCGCCCCTGGCAGTAAATGCTGGGTTGGATCGAAGAGCGGAACCAGTGCAAGAAGAAGGAAGGGAGGCCAGGCAGGAAGCAAGGGCTGAAGAACTAAGGGCAGCAGACGAGGCCGCAGATAGAGCATTCACAGCAGTGGACGCCCAGAGAAACAGGCAGGAAGGCGCAGGGCGCCAGGGAAACGAGTGGGACTGAGGTGCAATGTCGTGCTGCCGTCAGTCCCAAAAAGCTCATCGAACTTTTATGCACCCCTTTCCAATATGTTGTATGAGTCCCCCACATTATCACTACCGATTATCATGGCAAATGCCTTCATCGATAATCAATATATCCCTCATGCGAAAAAGAAAGACTCAGAAGCGCCATTGGAAATCAAGGTCATCATAAAGTTCGATCAAGTTGCGATCCCTGCCCTAGCCCTGTACGATGCAGGAGCCTCAACCATATTTATTCACAAAAACCTTATCAAAAAAAATCAGCTAAAAGCGATCAGCATCACGCCTCGTCCAGCCTATGCGATCAATGGAGAAGAAATCCAGAATGGAGGAATTAGGCAAGCTATCACAGGAGAGCTAGTAATTGAAAATCACAAACACAAACAGAAGTTCCACGTTGCAGACATCGGGAGATATGATGTAATCCTCAGACTAACATGGATTCGGGAACACCAACCCGACATCGAATAGTCCACCAAAGCTGCAGACCATATGGTATTCAGATCTAGACACTGCTCCCAGAAATGCCTCCCTCAACACATCGACATGTACGGCGTGGACTCGAGGGCCCCCGGAAAACCGAAGAAGAATGAAGCCTTGAGAAAGAACGTAGAAACCTTAGTAAGCAACCCTCGCGCTGAAAAGGGAACCCTTGATATCACTTTCATCACGGAGAACGCATGGAAGAAGCACTCTGTAGATGCCATAGACACTGGTGTGTTCTGGCTGCATGAACTTAACGCCCTTGAGATAGCAGCAGGACAGTCGCACGCGGCAAGGATCGCGGAGCAAGACGATAAGTCCAAACCCAAGAAGGAACCAGCAGAAGCAGTTCCCCTGCAGTTCCATAGATATTTGGAAATCTTTGACAAGAAGGAATCCCAAGTCCTACCCCCTCTCAGAGACTACGACCTTTGCATCGATCTGCTCCCAGGAAAAACCCCACTATTCAAAAAGATCTATGCCATGTCGCCTACTGAACTCAACACCTTGCGTGAGTACCTCGACGAGAACCTTCAGAAGGGTCATATTTGACCATCGAAGTCACCAGCCGGAGCACTAGTCATGTACATGAAGAAGAAGGATGGAAGTCTTAGACTCTGTGTCGACTATCGAGACCTAAACGCCATGACGGTGAAGAACCGCTACCTGCTGCCACTACCAAACGAGATTATGGATCAAGTACAAGGAGCGAAGATCTTCAGCAAGATCGATCTATGGTCAGGCTATAGCAATGTCCGAATAGCCGAAGGCGACGAATGGAAGACAGCCTTCAGGACATGATATAGCCACTACAAGTATACCATCATGCCATTCGGACTAACTAACGCCCCCGCCAACTTCCAGCTCTTTATGAATGACATCTTCCGAGACATGCTCAATCACAAGGTAGTCATCTATCTAGATGACATCTTGATCTTCGCCAAGACCCAAGAAGAACACGATGAGATCGTCATGGAGGTGCTAAAGAGGTTGAAGCAGAATAACGTTTGAGCCAACCACTCGAAAAGCGAGTTCAACCTGACTGAGATCGAATACTTGGGGTTCATCATCAACAGAACCACCATGAGGATGGATAGAGCAAAGATAGCAGCAATCGAAGAATGGCCAACACCAAAATCAGTGCATGATATCCAAGTCTTCCTGGGATTTGCCAACTTCTATCGAAGATTCATTCAGGGATACTCAAAGATCACTAGACCCATGATGGATCTGCTAAAGAAAGGCGAGAAGTTCGTATGGGGGAACAAGCAACAAGCATCACTAGACGCGTTTAAAAAGGCATTTACATCATTGCCAGTACTCGCCTTCCCCGACTTCAAGAAACCCTACGTCGTAGAGACAGATTTGTCCATATTCGCACGAGGAGCAATCCTATCTCAAAAGGGAGAAGATGGAAGACTACATCCGATTGCCTACGCATCCAAATCGCTATCACCAGCGGAAAGAAATTATGATGTCTACGATCTCGAACTACTCACCATTATGAAGCATTCAGAGACTGGAGACAGTACCTCGAGGGGGCAAATGGACAGACAACAGTCATCACAGACCATGCCAACTTGGAAACCTTCATGACCACCAAAGAACCGTCACAAAGACAGGCTAGATGGAGTCTCTTCCTAGCTGGATTCGATTTCAAAATCATCTATCGACCTGGAGTAAAAGCAAGACCTGATCCCCTCTCAAGAAGGCCAGACCATCAGCCAAGGGGGGAAAAAGAGATTTTCAAAACAATTCTCAGAAAGTCGAATTTCAAAATCAACACTACGGTATTCTCTGACAAAGAGTTCGTGGAGAAAATCAAGCAGGAGCTAGACAAAGACAAGTCTATGGCTGCTGTACTGGCCTTCCTACGAGCAGGAGAAAGTCACACGCCATCAAAGATAAAGGAAAAGATGAGTGACTACTGCCTGGTGGAGGGAGTACTTATGTATTGGCAAAAGATCTGTCCCACAACACTATAGACTTCGCAAGGAAGTAGTGGAATCAAGGCATGATGCAATAACTGCAGGACATCCTGGTAGAGCGAAGACATTTGAACTCGTATCTGGAACGTACTGGTGGCCTTCAATGACGAAGTTCATCAACGAATACGTGGACCACTGCAACACATGCCTTCGAACCAAAGTGGTGAACCAAAAACCACAAGGACCACTGCAACCACTTAAAACACCAGAAGGTCGATGGACAGACATAACATACGACTTTGTGGTAAAACTTCCCATGATGAAGAGAAAGAACGACTCAGTGCTAGTGGTGGTCAATCGATTCATGAAACGCGCTCATTTCATTGCTACCAAGGAGACGTCATCAGCACATGATACAGCCAAGATGTTCCTGGAAAACGTGTGGAAACATCATGGGACACCACTACGAACAGTATCAGACAGAGGAACGACGTTCAACTCCAAATTCATGAGATGACTGTATGAATTGATCGGAATCAAACCGAATTTCTCAACCGCCTATCACCTGCAAACAGATGGCCAGTCGGAGAGAATCAATTCACTCATGGAACAGTACCTTCGACTATATGTGAACTACTGACAAGACGACTGGGATGAATGGCTAGCTGTTGCAGAATTCCAGTACAACAACTCGGTTAGCTCAGCCACCAGAGTTACACCATTCTACGCCGATCAAGGAAGACACCCAACCATTGCTCCTCAGGCATTCAACGAAGTCAGAGTTCCTGCAGCAGAAGAAATGGCAAGAAAGATCAAGGAAATTGGGGAGGAAGTAAAAGCAATGTTGAAAAAGGCAGAAGACAAACACTGAAACTTCTACGATATCCACACACAGCAGGCAACTCCACATCAAGTTGGGGATCATGTATGGCTGAGCCGAAAGGACAGCCTCACCGGAACCGAGGCGATTAAGACAATGAGACCCTCAGCGAAGTTGGAACACAGAAGATTTGGACTGTACAAAGTGATGGAAAAGGTTGGAAGGTCAGCCTATCGATTGAGGCTTCCAGAGACGTTGAAGATCCATCCTGTTTTCCATGTATCTCGACTAATGGCAACGTCAAAGGATCCCATCGAAGGATGAAGGACGTCGCCTCCACCACTGGTAACAAACGATGAAGGAGAAGAGGAATACGAAGTGGAACGCATTTTGGATTCGAGATGGAACAGGACAAGGTTCCAGTACTTGGTGCAATGGAAGGGATACAATGTGTCAGAAAACTTGTGGAACTATCTGGAGGACACTGCTAATGCTAACAACCTTATCAAAGAGTTCCACGACCACAACCCTGACAGGCCTCACCCGAACAGGTTGCTTCGCACTCGCCAAAACAATTGTGCTCAACAACCTTAGAGGGGGCAACTGTCACAACTACGTCGCGCTTCAAAAGTACAACTCGAACACAGGCTCTTCGTTATAGTCACATTCTACTCTCTCACGGGACGGACTCGGAATTACGTCAGACTATTTTTGGTTTAACATTGGACAATCTTCTAATCATGTGTCTATCTTAGTAAGCCTTCTCTCGCCTAACTTGCTTCTCTTCTCTTCTTTCATCTCACTTAGGAGGTCACCTGTTACTGCCCCACAACTTCCTACACGTGTTCTCCCACACCGCCACACAGTATACTCGTGTTATCTTTGTAATCCTCCACTCCTGTAAACCTATATATACTGGTAGGTGTAGAGGACTTATTCCTCACGCAATGTCTTGTATCTTCACTCCTCATTGTAACTCCCTCTCATCTCTCCACTCATAGTCATTGAGCTCCTAGTGCTCCTTGACTTCTCTTATTCATTTCATTGTCTTTCCCACCGAGCTCCTAGTGCTCACCAACGTCATCCAGCGGTTCCTCAGCCACCTCTTCATGACAAAACTCCCAGTCACTAAACAGTGAAATGACTCAGTACTGGTGATAGTCGACTGATTCACAAAACGAGCCCATTTTATTGCAACCAAAGAAAGTTCAACAGCTCAAGAGACAGCAAAGTTGTTCCTGGAGAACGTATGGAAGCATCATGGCACACCACTGCGAATGGTATCAGATCAAGGGACCACGTTCAACTCGGAATTCATGAGACTCTATGAGCTGATTGGTATCAAACCCAACTTTTCGACTGCATACCACCCTCAAACAGATGGGCAATCAGAAAGGATCAACTCACTAATGGAACAATTCCTGCAGCTATATGTAAACTACTGACAGGACGACTGAGACGAATGGCTTGCAATAGCCGAGTTCCAATACAACAACACCATTAGCTCATCAACCAGGGTTATGCCATTCTATACAGACCAAGGGAGGCATCCAATGATATTGCTGCAAGCGTTCAATGAAGTCAAAGTTCCAGCAGCGGAGGAAATGATAGAGAAGATCAAGGAGATTGGAGAGGAAGTGAAGGCAATGTTGAAGAAATGTCACGACTACGTCGCGCCTAAGTCCAACTTGAACACGGGATCTCTCCTTATGGTCACATTCTACTCTCCCACAGCACGGAGCATGGAAGGATATCGGACTTACTTCGGAATTATATCAGACTAACTTCTTATCATGTGTTTCACTTAGTCATCAGGCTTCTCTTCTATTCCCTCACTGTCCCTACGCTTCTCTCAGCTAGGAGGTCACCTGTCACTGCCCCGCACTTCTATCCTCATGTTCTCCCACACCGCCGTGCAGTGTACTCATGTTCTATTTGTAATCCTCCACTCCTGTAAACATATATATACTAGTAGGCGTAGAGGACTTATTCCTCACGCAACGTCTTGTATCTCCTCTCTCCTACATTGTCCTCCACTACTACATCCACTTATCGTCCTTGAGCTCCTAGTGCTCATTGACGTCTCTTATACATTTTCTTCCTTGTCTTCATCGAGCTCCTAGTGCTCAACGTCATCCAGCGGTCCTCTCAGCACCTCATCATGACAAGAAAGCAGAAGAAAAGCATAGAACCTTCTACGATGTCCACACACAGCAGGCGACTCCACATCAAGTTGGGGATCGTGTATAGCTGAGCTGAAAGGACAGTATCACTGGAACCAAGGTGATCAAGACGTCGAGACCCTCAGCGAAGCTGGAGCATTGAAGGTTTGGACCATATGAGGTGATTGAGAAAGTCGGAAGGTCAGCCTATAGATTGCGATTCCCTGATACACTGAAGATACATCCTGTGTTCCACATATCTCAGTTAACCGCTACATCAGTGGACCCAATCATAGGACAAAGGACGTCACCTCCGCCACCCATATGAAATGAGTTGGGGGAAGAGGAATACGAAGTGGAACGCATCTTGGACTCTCAATGGAACCGAACAAGATTCTAGTACCTTGTACAATAGAAAGGATATGATGCATCAGAAAATTTGTGGAACTATCTTGAAGACACCAATAACGCAGATGAACTAATCAAGGAATTCCATCAAGCCAATCCCAACAGACCCCAACCAAAAAGGTTGCATTGCACTCCCTCGAATCAACGTGCTCAGCAACCTTAGAGGGGGCAACTGTCAGGACTACATCGCACCTAAGTACAAACTCGAACATGGGATCTCACTCTATGGTCACATCTACTTTCACATAGAATGGACTTTGGATCTATCTCGGACTTATTTTGGTTTAAAATCAGACTATCTTCTGATCATGTGTCTCGCTTGGTAATCCTTCTCTCACTTAGCAGTCTTCTCTTCTCTCAGCTAGGAGGTCACCTGTCACTGCCCCATGCTTCTGCCCATGTGTTCTCTCACACCGCCATGCAGTGTACTCGTGTCAGCTTTGTAATCCTCCACTCCTGTATCTCTATATATACCAGTAGGCGTAGAGGACTTATTCCTCACACAATGTCTTGTGCTCCCTCTTCCATTGTACTTCTCTTCTACCTTCTCCTCTTATCATCATTGAGCTCCTAGTGCTCATCGTCATCTCCTATACATTCTTCTCTGTCATCATCCTTGAGCTCTTAGTGCTCATCATCATCCAGCGGTTCCCTCAGACCCCTCATCATGACACCTAGGTGATACCTTAGTAATGTCATGAAGGGAGGTCTGTGTCACAACCACTGTTGAGACAAGATATGCTAAGTACATTATTGAACTCTATTGTCCCATGGTCTCTTTCATTATAATCACATCTCCATTCCCACGGTCTCTTTCATTATAATCACATCTCCATTCCCATGGTCTCTTTCTTTATGATCACATCTCCATTCCCACAGTCTCTTCTTCTATTGTCACTTCTCCAGTTCTCAGGGTTCATTTGATGTTCCGATTGTACATGCAGTGCAACTGACTCAGTTGTTGTATAGCCTCGCTAGAATGTTCTCCTTTGTTCTTGAACTGTAAACGAACACTGCCTCACTTGTAGATAGGATAGAAGTAGCTAGAAAGTGAGGAGGATTGTTCCTCACTTCACCTCTTGTTCTTCCCTCTGGAATAAGAGTTCTATCCTCTCTGCCAAATTCATTGTGCACCGTCTGCACACCCTGTCCCCTGTCCCTTGTCCATATCACACTGTACCCTGAACCCTTGTACCCAGAACCTTTGACATTGTAACTTGCACGTCTCCAAGTTTCCACATTCCCATGTTTCCAACACTATCTACTCTCATCTACAACAGAGGTCGCTACAGTCTGAGGTACTGCTGGACGACATCAAGGGGGTCTTAGGTGATGGCGAGCACTAGGAGCTTGATGGGACTGGACAAGTGAAGTGTATAAGAGACAACAAGGAGCACTAGGAGCTCAACATTGATGAGTGGAAAGGGAGGAGTGAGGATACAAGGAAGAGGGAGATACAAGATGTTGCGTGAGGAATAAGTCCTCTACACCTACCAGTATATATAGAGATACATGAGTGGAGGCTTACAAACATGACACGAGTACACTGTGTGGTGGTGTGGGAGAACATGTGGAGGGAAGTGCAGGGCAGTGACAGGTGACCTCCTAAGCGAGAGAAGAGAAGTAGAGAAGACTGACTAAGCAAGACACATGACTAGAAAGAGTCCAAGGTAAAACCGAGAATAGTCTGAAGTGATTCTGAAGTCCGGCCCATGGGATAGTAGAGTGTGACCATATGGTGAGAGCCCGTGTTCAATTGGGACTTAGGCAGGATGAAGTCATAACAAGTAAAACATCAGATCAGTCCAGGAAGAGCTGATCTTACACCATCTCAAGAGAACTGACTTTACACCAGTGCTACCATTATCTGTGATGTCCTGGGCAGTGCTGAGACATCTCTAAATCCCTTGCTGAGCCTTTCCCTCTAACTACCTCCAGTGTGTTGACTCATGTACACACTTTTGAGAGTTAGTGTGCTTTTTGGGAGTTCACATGTGTTTTTGAGAGTTAGCACATTTTTTTGAATAATTGTGCATTTGGAACTCCATGAGATTGGCTATCTTGAAGACTGATGTGGAGAGAAAACTTAAGACCATTGTGAATGTGGAAAAGTACCACAATCTGTCTCTGCTTCTAGTACGTGTACCAATCGGGTTTATATCGACTGCTCAGGATGAAGCTCAAATAGATGGATGGCTGCATTAGGACTATTCTGAAAATACCCTCGACAATAGGTGAAGCGATCTCGGCCCATCAATTCCTTGCATTGTAAAAATATTCCAAGACCGTCTATATTGCTCTCCTGCTCGTCTCTCGTCACGTTTCGATCTGATTGTACAGTAC
>WSTV01000062.1:0-27641 GCA_019632285.1 Tulasnella sp. 332
GTATTTAAGCGAACAGTCTGTTTTACGTTGGTCCATCCCCCAAGAGTGAAGTAGAACGAGCCTCGCCCTAGGTCCAACATGAAACTTTCTATGAGCCCTCATATATTCGCTGTCGACATAAAATAGTCACTCACCTATGGATAGTCCGTAGGTAGGGGTACAGTCGCAATATGGTGGTGTTTTGCATACTGATGGGCCCTGTTTCTCCTTGGGAGCATACTGGACCTTTTAATCAGTCGTCTGCTCACTTTTCGAGACAAGTTGCGAGCAAATACTGACGAGATAAAGCTCTCCAGCTCCTTTGGGCCGCCACATTAGCCTCGTGCTGAAACAGCTTTCAGCGGACACGCCTCCTGAGCACCCTTCATCACCCCCGTATAGCCCTGGCAACTTTCCGCCCAAAGTCCAGGAGAAGTTGGCAGGAAAGAAAACCGAGTACTCCAATGACACACGCTGAGCATTGGAGATGTCCAACGGTGCGGCGTAGAAGTCAGCACCACCAGAGGGATGACCAGCGTTCCCAGGATTGATTGAACCTGCAGGATACTGAAGCTGCAGAGCGGTTTGCGGTAACACGGTTGGAGGTTGGAATGCAGCCGACCAAGGGATAGCACCTTGTGTGATGTTTACCAGCAATAGGTTATTCTTCCCATTGGCGAACTTTGTGATCCCAAATGGCGAGAGATCACTGAACTTTTGGGGAGTTGACCAAGTCGTCGCAGCGCGGGGTTTACTCGCTTTCCTGTGCGTCGCTTTAGGCTGTGAGAAGGGTACAGTGGGGTTGAGAGGAGCGGCCCGCGCTGACGAGATTAGACATGTAGATATTGAGACAAGCAGAGCACAGAGAGGTATAGTAAGCATTAGGTCGAGCAGATGATAGTATAGAATGAGATTGCTTGATTTGCTACCGGAGCCTTCGTTCAGACTTTATCCGAATAGACAACCGACAGAAGTGGCGCTGGTTGGAATGGCAACGACCTTGGTTGAGAATTGATTCACCGCGACGGCCCAGCCTGCCTAAAGCTCTTGTTCAACATGAACACATGTTTTCCAGACATAATGAAGAGTGAATGCCCTTTGAGCAATCCAGATTCCTCTGAAGGGTCGAGTGACGCAGTCGATTCGCCCCTTGCACGTGATATTGTTGATTTCGAAGCGGACTAACCCAGGTTTAACCTAACCTCTAGATTCGTCTCTTCCATCGCTGGCCCCATCACCCATAGACCAACCGCACTCCCATTATCTATGGCAGAATATGAGGACTTCGAGGTAATGCAGTGAAAGCTCATACGGAACTCACACATGAATTCGAGCTTAACTATCTGTTCCTAAAGGATGATGCTCCGTCGGCCACTGCCGTCAATCGACTGTTCCAGGACGATGATGGGGATAGCATCAGGTTCTTCATACAGCGTGAACTTCCAGTGGGCTTATTGGACGATTTGAAACAACAGATCGAGGTCGGTCCTCTTCTACTTGGTCCTATGCCCGATGACTGACCACATCCATTTCAGACGAACGGTGGTACCGTTTCCAACAAGATACCGCAAGAGGGCTATGTTCTGATCGACCCGACAACTACAAAGGGCCAGTCGATCTTGACGCAGTGGAACAGCCCCGAAAGGCCAGAACGACATATTATCTGCTACACATTCGTGCCAGCTTCTGTCCGTAAGAAGTCTCGGATACCTATGGACAAGTTGGCCGAAGTGGTACCTATCTTCATTGACGACGAGCGGGAACCGGTCAAGATTTACCTAAACAAGACGGTTGGCACGACGCGCGCTGAAAAACTGGCTTCTAGAGTGATAGTATGTGATGATCTTTCTTTCACCATACATTCGTTTTCTTCAACTCTTTACTCACCGCATCATATGATCAACCCTTCCTAGATTCATGGTGGCACGATTGTCGAAAGGGCATCAATTGCAGATGTGGTGATAGCCAATGAGGAGAACCCAATCTACAATGCGCTTGTTGCGAAATACCGCAACACAGACACCCATGTCGAACCTCTGGCATGGGTAAGCGGATGCATCAAAGCTAGAGAGTACAAGCATCATCCAAGCATCACAGCATTGCCGAAGAAAAAGTCCGGGCGTCCAGTCGGGTCTGCGTAGGTCTTTCACACTCCATTCACATGAGGTACTTCTCATGCGATATACCAACAGCCGTACGGAGTTTACACAGGAAGATGACCAGAACCTTGTCAAATATCTTGCGGCGCGTCTACCGAATGGTCGACCAGGAAGGGCTGGGAATAAAGTGTACGACGAACTCGTCGAGAGAGTGAGTTCACTTCTTTTAGTGAGCGCCGCTCGGCCCAGGGTTTAATCTCCTCTTTACCGGCTTCCTCCATTTGATCCGCCAGCACGACTGGGCCACGCGGCACACATCTCAATCATGGCGCAACAGATATGCCAAAGACCAGGGGCGATTCGACGCTGCAATCGCAACATGGCTGTCTCGGAGCACTCGCGCGTCCCAGAAGGACGTTCTGTATGGGCCCAAGAAGGAGAAGAAGGGCCCGATCTTTAGCAACGACGACGATGACATGCTTGACGATGATTTCGAAGAACCAGTGGTGGCAGAAAAGAAGAAGCGCAAGAGAAGTGTTCATGACGATGATTCAGATGAGTCGGACGATGTTGGGAAGAGGAATGGGAAGAAGACACGACGTTCACCCTCTGTGGAGGAGGTTGAGCCGAGTGATGCGGAGGCACTGATGGAAATGGAGCTTCGCAAGGGTCGCCGTACTCAGCCACTCCGTACACCGTCGGTGGTTCCCTTTTCACCTCCCGCCCATCGGCCATCGGCTCCTGCCGCTTCTCCGCCACCCGTGCCTCCAGCTCAAAAGAACACTCCGCAGAAGGGCAGGAAGACCGTGAAAACTCAAGGGAAAGACAAGGAGACGGACGCAGAGAGCCCAATGCGACGGAGTGGTGGCTCTAGCACAGTGGTGGCTGTTGAGGATAGATCCGAGATCGAAGTCATCCGAAATGGGGCCGCTTCTGGGTGAGCCACCTTCGCAAGTCACACCGTGGTTTTTTGGGTCTAATTGGTCTTTCCCTCTCTCGTTTTAGGAGTGACCTTGAGGTTCAAATCATCACGCCCGCACCACTCCCTCCGAGAAAAACCAGGGCGACTTCAAGGCAGGCATCAGCCCAGCCTCAACCACCACAGCAGAAGCAGCAACAACCAGAAAAGTTCCGAGCCCAAGCAACTCGGAGGCAACCATCTCGTCAGCCGTCCGTTCAACCGACGAAGCAACAGTCTCCCCGACCGCCTCACAGGCCGTCACGTCAGCCGTCACGGCAACCTTCACATCAACCATCACGTCAACCTTCACATCAACCATCACGTCAACCGTCACGTCAACCATCGCGTCCACCTCGGGCAGCACCCAAAGTTCTGTCCCGTCATTCGGGGCACTCTTCATACGATGATGACAAAGAGGCTGAGCGGATTCTCACACAAGCCAAGCCGGAGACAAGTACTGACGATGAGGACAGCGATGATGATGGAGACGATGACGAGAGTGGTGGCGAGGGCATCGATTTCTTTGGAGTTGGTCCCCAGACGCAGAAGTTTGTAGCGAACTCTGAAGCTGACCTCAAGCGAGCGAGGCGTTGAGTGCTCAATGATCAGAGGAAATCTATCTTATCGTATAGCTTATTCTTTGTACTCCAACTGTGTTCTTCTATCTCGTAATCGTGAATGAGTGATCATTGGCAAGCTGAGAATGTAACGTATCAGTCTGGCTCGGACTTAGCGGCAGATTCTGTAGATCCAAATCGATTTGAACCCTTACGACTACTTTTACGGCATATCATTCCTGTTGGATCCCATCGTATCATGTCGGCAGCTTCAGGTATATCGGCGAGTCAGGAGCTCCTGGATCAATATGCCATGGCCATGGGACGGGCTGCAAATGTCCGATTCCTGAAGATCGGGATACAACAAGGTGCTACAGACATGGCCTCACTAAGAACACGACCAGGGCTAATCCGATATCTCAGAGCGACTAGTCCCACTAGGATCTTGGCCTGTTGAAAGCCAAGATCTCGCCAGCGATTTCAAACAGTTCCAGGAAATCGTTGAAGAGGACGTCCCTGCTTATATCTTGGCAAAGCTTGACGGAGACGCTGGATGGCTCTTCATCAGCTACGTGCCTGATACGGCAAAAGTTAGAGACAAAGTAAGTAGGAGACCGGCTTATAAGCTAATAGAAAGCCGAAACTGAACTCGCAACGAAGATGTTGTACGCTTCATCAAGGAGTGCTGTGGTCAAAGCACTTGGAGGGCAAGCATTTTCTGACACGATGTTCACGACTATAAAGGTAAGCACCTGAGTATTGGACTGGGCTCTAGACGTGACTGATGCGCCTTATATTTATTTCAGGGAGATCTGACACCGGAAGCATACGCTGCCCATCTGCGGCATGTCGCTGCTCCCCCTCCTATGAACGCACGGGAGCAAGAACTCGCCGACATCAAAGCTGCCGAGAAGGAGATGGGCGAAGCTTATGAAGGCTCGAGAGGGCGCAAGAACCACGTTGGTACCACTGTCGGAGTCAAATGGTCACCAGAAGTGGAGGATGCAGTCAGGGCCATCGTTTCTGGGCAAGGCCACGAGAACCTGGCTGTCATCGTAAGTCCATTTGGCTCAGTTGATTTCTACATGATTTCTGATCTTGTGGAAATACAGGGGTTAGATGCCTCCACTGAAGCTTTGACCCTTGCGGAAAAGAAGACTGTTGATGTCGACGGAATCGCATCCAGCCTACCCCGAAGCGAGCCCAGTCAGTTAGGCACAATTGTTCCTTGAGAAAAGGCTGATCTAAATTTCATATGCAATCCCTAGGTTTCGCCTTCTACCGGTGGCAAGAGGGAAAAATTGGTGGGATTTCTTTGTTGGACATTGTGATCAAGTGCACTAATCCACGCATACCTATATTTTAGTGTTCATCTACGCATGTCCATCCTCCTCTAAAGTCAAGTCGCGCATGATGTATTCATCATCGGCCACTGGTGTCGTCAGCACCGCGCAGGATTTGTTTGGATGCAAGGTTTTCAAGCGGCTGGAGACATCCGACCCCGATGATCTGGATACTTCTTTCATGAAGGAGAGCGCGACTGCCCCTAGTCTTGGTCAGAATACAGGTCCTCCGTCCTTTGCGAGACCAAGAGGGCCTCCGAGGAAGCGATGAACGCCGCGGTGGTAGCCAGCAGATATATGCGTTCCAAATATTAGACTTTATACAGTATGAATATGCGTTCCTCGAGCAACATGCAGATGCAAATAGTGCGACAGACATGTCAACTCAACACCTTCCCACCTCTAGCGATCTTATCAATCTCCACCCGGATCTCGTTCAGGTTCATCTTAATAGTCTTCGCGTCTTCAAACTTCCGCGCTTGCATCGCATCCTCTACGTACGACTCCAAGAGCGCTTCTTGTTCTAGCAGCGGTTGGAGTGAGAGCGCCAGGGCCGAGTCTGAATCCATCAGCGGAATAGCGTCGAGCGCGTTTTGGTACCGCCCGGAGCTATGGCCGTTTGGTGTTGTAGGGTCGTTATTTGAGCTGGCGGTCGCAGATGAGCTCTGCGATGAGGTCTGGCAATGCTTCTGCTTCTGACTAAATGCTGCAAGGCTCTGTACGGATCACCCTCAGTATATGATTTAGTGCAAATATGCGTTTCTAACAGCTTCACTCACCTTGAGAGGAAGCATATGCTGCTGCAAAAAGAGATTTGCGCGTGTGGTTATTGCTGCCTGGAGACGATCCTGTGAACCGCCGGTCGCGCACGGCAAGGCTCGTACACGTTTCGAGATGGCATCGTATTCGGCGAACATCTCAAGCAGCTCCTTGCGGGCTGAAGCTGCTGCATGCTGAGCTTTGGAATCCACAGATCTGAAGCCACATTAAACAAACAATAACAACCGGAATGTATGGATATCTTCACTCACTCTGCTGCAATAATCATCTCTTGGAAGCTGGGGAGGCTGCTTTCAATCTGCTGCTCAACACGAATCATCGTCTGGGATGAGAGAAATTGTTAGCGCGTTGATTCACAGCCTTCAGTGTATGCATACCCTGTAGAGTCTTGCATATGGAGGAACGTATGCGCTTTCTAGTGAGAATTGCTGCCGTCTGCAGTAAAGCAGACGTGTTGGGTCAAAACATGATACTGCTCGGGGAGTAAGCCATGAGATCTTACTGTACAACAGCATTACAATCTCTGCAAATCCGCACCCCTCGACTGTGCCCGTCCTTCGTAACAGCAGCACCTTTCGTGGCTGCTCCCGAGTTTGCGCTATCTTTCCGCGTTACACCATATGCGATTGCATCTAGCACCTCCTCAATCTTTCCAGTTCTCGGATTCGCTACGAAGAGAAGTGAACACGTCCGCGGTCTGATGGGTTGGCGAGCAGGCAAGGAGCATACCACCCTCCCACAGAGGCGACAGTGATGCTTTCGATTCGTCAACGGATGAAAGGATTGCCTAAGGGAAAGATGTATAAGGCATATGAACGTGATGCATGACTGGAGTGGAGACCTACAAGCAGATCGGACATGCGGAGACATCCTTGTCATCCTCCCAGTGTGTAATATTCTGCTCCATATCGCGGATGTATTTCTCATTGCGGTTTCCGGTTGATTCGACGACACCTTTCCAAAGGTCTGCTGCACCTTTCCCTTTCAGGTCCGCGAGGTCAAAGAACGAACTTGATCGGCGAGCAGGAGGCGCCTTTTCTTTGACGGTGCTTTCCGAAGAGAAATGCAGGTCGACAAGCTATTGACAAAGAGTTAGATTGCGATCTCTTGCATCTAAAGTTTTGTACGCGACATACTTTCTCCAACCTTCGCAACGAACGCTTCTCCTCTGGCTTTCGGCTATCTACACGACTACTTCTCGCAGCGAGAAAGTCATCCGTACGCGAAGCATAAGCACCCTTGGGTTGGAATCCTGGGCGGTAAGGTGCTTGAACTGGCTTTGGTGGAGTATCCGACTGAGTGATTGGTGAGTTGGAAGGAATGGAAGCGGATGATCCGGGTGTCCTGGAACTAGTGGGTGGATTCATAGGTGTAGATAGGGTGGATGGGAGCGACTTTTCTGTATTTAGTGTTCGTACATTAACAGTTGTTGCTATCGGAGAAGACATGTCACTGGGAGTCGGGCCCGAAGAAGGCGCGGAGCCAGGGGTAGGAGATAAACCGTTTGATCGTGCTGGCGTTGAGCCTCTGGGAGCTGGTGCATGTGCCACTGCATTGGCCGAAGCAATAATCCCACCAGGCTCACTAATTGATGGCGGGACTTCAGTCCCAGGAGAAGCTAGTGGTGTGACGTATGTAGAAACGTCCGGGGACGCATTAGGGGAAGCATTAGACGTCGAAGGGGTTGAGGAAAGTTGGGATGGTGTGCGTGTGGTGGAAGGAGGATGCAGCGATTGGGGACGTGATGAAGACTTTGAACTGGGAGACTGAACACGAATGGTGGCGGACGACAACGTTGAAGGGATTTTTAAAGATGACCTAGAGACACCAGAAATACTTCGCGTTGAGGACGAAGGCCGGAGGGGTGAGGATACCACTGGCCTCGACGAGCGAGGTGGAATATGGCGGAATGTGGATCCTCTTGTAGCGGTCAATGGCTTCGATGGTGCAGAGGAACCTGCCATGCTGCTCTCAGCCATAGGCATGGTTACTGAGACCTTCTCCTCCGCTGTTGGGGTTTGGTCACCCATGTCCGTGGTTTCGCCGAGGTTCAAATCTGCATCGCCAATGACGTTGTAATTCTTTCTTCCAATATTCTGGTCCTCAGACGAAGGGATGTGCTGATCCGAAGACGCAGAAGACTGGCTCGCTGTGGACGCAGCGCTGGATGGCGCGGTATTTGTACCAGCAGCAGGAATATGAGATGGAGGTGAAGAAATAGGTGGGATGGGCGAGACGCTCTGGGGTCTCTTGATATCGACTGTAGGTGATGTCGCTCGAGTGGAAGGCGACTGCCATGGGCTCTCGCCTGAGAAGTTGTTGTGAGATGAGGTCGAATTGGTTGGTGGGGTTGTGATGCTACGAGTGGAGGAGGGGCTCCCAAACGGAAATGCCGATCCAATTGTGTTGTTGGCAAGCTTGGAGAGGCCTGATGTATCAAGGTACTTGGACGCGCTGTTGATAAATTGCTCTGAATCCAAACTCTCCAAGAAACCTGCTTGCTCTGTTGGTATGATGGTTGCCGACGAAGTCCGCTTTGACTAAATTGTCCCATAAATAAAGAGAGACGGCGGCTCCGTATTTTCAGGGCTCACTTTGTATGTAGAATAGCCGACATTTAAGGCTGGAACTGGAGAATTCTGTATAGGGTTCATCTTCAAGATGCGTAGTGAGACAAATGAGGTTGGCCTTCCGCGGCACAATAGATACTGACCGTAATGCCTTGAGGTGAGAGATAGGTGCCTGGTCAAGGCCGTAGAATCTGTGGTCGTTCTTGGATGATCTTAATCTCCTGGGTGCTTTGGGTCGACGCCTCGTGCGAAGCAGGTGCAGGAAAGACCTGGCACAGCCGCGCAGTTCACGCGGGACAGCAAAGTCTGACAAGTTGTCGTGAGGTGACAGGTTACAGCCCTATGGATAGCTAAAATGTCCCAGATCGAGGTGGATGTGGCAAGCCAAAGGGAACGAAGAGGCTAGGAGCAATATGGGGATGATGGTTGTATTGCAGACTGAGCAAACAAGTGGCATCCCTGTTCTCAAATTCCTTCACCCACCACCTCCAATACCGCCACCCGCATCGTGCCTGTTGGCGTTATGGATGAAGATGATCTCATTACCGCAGCATCTGGGACTATTGCTGCAACACATGGAGAGGATGAGCCAATGGCTGTAGATGATGTTGGTGAAAGCGGCGAAGTCGACGTCGAAGCAAGCGCTCCAGGATCGGACGAGGGGGAAGGGGATGTGATCGCGCCGGGTGCAGACAATGACGATAGCTCAGAGGAGGAAGAGGAGAATGAAGAGGAGATGCGGAAGGTCGCGCAGGGATTTATTGTGGACGAGGACGAGGATGAAGAGGGCGACGACAGCGACGAGGCAGAGAAACGGCGCCGGCGTAAGAAGAAGAGGAGAAAACATAGACGTGAGTTTGATCTTTCTCCAGAGTCTTGGTGGTCATAATCTGAGATGCTACTATCTTAGACCACGAAGAAGAAGACTTAGATGAGGACGACCTCGACCTTATGGAGGAGAATATGGGCATTCGGTCTTCAAGACACAAGTTCACCCGTCTGCGCCGCGGTCGCGCGGAGTCGGACTCCGTTTCTCCAGGCCCCGAACCAACACGAAGGGGGCGCATGTCAGAGGACCAAGACGACACCAACGAGTTGAACCGCATTTTCGATGACGATCGAATGGCACCAGACGAGATGGATTTGGATGACTACGATGACTTTATTGAAGATGATGAGGGCGAAGAAGGCGAGATGAACGAGGAGGAGCGGAAAGAGAGGCGGAGAGCAGAGAAGGCGAAGCGTCGCGCTTTTGGCGTCAGGCCTGACATGGCGGGTATCGATCCTGCGTGAGTTTCGTGTTTCTGTGCTCATGGGCTGCGATTAACTCTAATTATAGTGCCTGGGATGAGATCTTCGATGTTTTTGGTGACGGTCGAGATTATGAGTGGGCACTGGAAGGAGAAGATGGCGAAGATGTCGAGGATCCGGTGAAGCCAGAGATGAAGTACACTGATGTACGGGACAAATTTCGGCTTGCTTATTTATTTTCCACAAGTACATCGCTGATTCATCGCCTAGGTCTTTGAGCCGTCCGAAATCAAAGCTCGTCATCTCACTGAGGACGACGATATCATTCGCATGAACGACCTACCAGAGCGCATGCAACTCTCAACTAGCTCTCTATCTCCAAGCGCCAGCCTTTCATTGCACGATGAGAACGAGTTCGAGAAACACCTCACGGACGCTTCTCAATGGGTTGCTACCCGCATCTCTCCACGTATCACCCGCGACTTTTATAGACCCAACGCCATCCATAAGGATCTCCTTGTCCCTCTCATCACAGCCATCTCCGGTGCATTGCAACTCTTGCTCGTCAAAAACTTTGAGGTCCCGTACATCCACACTCACAGGCGCGATCTCATCAGTCACTTCAACGCAGAGAAACGGACACGGACGGAGCTACTCAGTCGAGATGAGCTGTGGCGGGTTGGTACCCTGGGGATGAAGTTTAGGGCGCTGATGGAAAGGAAGCTCGCACTCGGTAGAACCTATGAGAAGATGAACGTGCACGACGAGTATTTCGAGCAGGACATACAGGACAAGATGGATTCCATCGAAGCGGTCGCAGACGTGACAGAATGGCTCGGGATGAAGTATCGGCAGGCGCAGAAGGACGCGATGGAGACGACAGTGGATGTAGATGGCGTCGAGGCAAAGAAATTCAAAAAGCCCACCCGCGTGTCTGCTTATGATATCGCCAGACAAACGGTCACATCGAAGCTTGCGGATGTAAGCCATTACCTTTGTATTTTTCTTTGACAATCCTATTAATGCCACCGGTGGACTTGATAGGACTTCGGTAACCCGACCCACAAGGTTGTCCAAAACTTCATGATGAACAAGAAGTTGCACCCTAGCCAGGATCAAGACATCCCCCCACTAGCATACGCGGAGCAATTCATTACTGCCGCCCCAGGTTCAGCTAAAACGGCGGAAGGTCAGCTAGAAACCGCAAGAATGATACTTGCCACCGAGCTGGGCAAAGATCCTCTCCTACGCATAGAGATTCGGAAGGTTTTCCAGGCCAACGCAGTTGCCTCGGTCGTCCCGACAGAAAAAGGACTCGAAAAGATTGATGAATTCCATCCCTACAACGTACGTATTATGCACTTTCAACGATTCTAGGCCAATAGTGTTTATTGCTTGGGACTGCAGAACTTCAAGTTCCTCAAGGAAAAGCCCATCACCAAAATGGTAGACGTCCCGCAGTTCCTGTACATCATGCAAGCCGAACACGAACTCCTCGTTAACATCCACATCCGGCTGCCTGAGGGCGTTCAGGGTAACTTCCAGAAGCAGCTCTATGAAGCATTCGCTTCGGATGTGTACAACGATACGGGATCGGCATGGAATTTGGAGCGGAAGGGGATCGTCGATGATGCGATGGAGAAGTACTTGCTTCCTGCGGGTGCGAAATGGACAAGAGAGTGGCTTCGAGAGGAGGTAGAAGATTTCTTGGCCAAAAAAGCTGGGGATAGCTTGCAGGATGTGAGTGCGAAGTACAGCCGTGCCAAGAGAGCTACTCAACAGACATTTCTCCGAATTGTGTAGCGCATCAATCGAGCGCCGTATAAAACATTCGACATTGAACAAGGTGACACACCATCAGTCCTTGCTTTATCATGGGGTAAAGGAGATCCACAAAAAGATGCCGTTCATGCTGTTGTGCTTGACGAAGAAGGTCGTCTCAGAGACCACATCAAACTCGACAATCTGATCGACGAAGAGCTGAAAGAAAGGTTCACCGAGCTTGTCAAGCGCCGGAACCCTGATGTGATCGTTGTCGGAGGCTTCACAGTCCATACGAAGAAGCTGATGGATCAAGTAAAACAGTTGCTTGGTCAAGGCGATACCGATGGTGTTCCCATGGGCGATCAGAAACCGCAAGGTGGAGCTCGCCCTGATCACGGTGGCAACTCATCTCGGGCTAATGGAGAGAGCAGCAGTCAGGCGGCCGCGCCTGGCGGGTGGGGTGCGGCTCCTGCCACGAGCGGATGGAGCGGTGCTGCTGACTCCTTCGGTGGATGGGACCAAGCTGCTGGATCCTCTGGTGCGCCTGCCGCTGATGGGTGGGGTGTAGCAACCGTGACTTCAGGCCGGGGCGATGCTTCTGCGGATGGTGCTGCAGCGAGCAGCGGCTGGGGTGGTCGAACGGTTGGGGTGAAGCCGCCGGTACATCTCAACAGGATCAGCCGCGGGCGACTACGGCCAGCCCAGAGCGTCCAAGGTCATCTGGAGGAAAGGGGAAAGAAAAAGAAAAGGAGCGAACGACTCCAATCATCTATGTCAACGATGAGGTAGCGCGTATCTATCAACACAGCAAGCGTGGGGAGGAGGAATATGGCAGGCTGCCTGTAATTGCGCGGTATTGCGTGGGTCTGGCCCGATTCGTCCAGAGCCCGTTGACAGAATACGCTGCCCTTGGCGCCGATTTGACTGTGATCACCTTTGATGAAGCGCAGACTCTTGTGAGTCTATTGTCCGTGGCTTGGTTTGAAGATTTATTTTTGTTGAATATCCTATCACAGATACCTCGAGACAAACTCCTGGTAGCCCTCGAGCGAGCCCTCGTTAACGTCGTCAACACAGTTGGTGTCGATGTCAATCGTGCTGTTGTAGACACATACTACCAAAATCTCCTACCATTCGTTTCTGGGCTGGGGCCTCGAAAAGCGCAGGCGACGGTCCAAAGAATCTCAGCAATGGTGCGCTTCAGCATGCCTCTCATTGGCTACCTTACTGACTTTACCCTTGAATACGGTAGGGTGGCACTCTAGTCAACCGCTTCCAGCTCGTACACGAAAACATTCTGGGAGCGACTGTATTCCTTAACGCCTCTGGCTTCCTGCGCATAAATCGCGACACAAACTACAACAAGTCTTCGAAGAAACGTAACCGGAACAAGGACTCTGCAGACGCACTTCCAGACCCGCTTGACGACACTCGTATCCACCCCGAAGACTATCACCTTGCGAAGCAGATGACGCTCGATGCCCTTGAGATGGATGCCGACGATGTGGATGACGAAGCTCACACGGCGCAAATGATAGCCAAGTTGATGGACGATCCTGAGAACGCCAAAAAGCTCGACGTCCTGAACCTGGACGAATTCGCCGTCTCGCTGGCAAACACCACGGGCGATAACAAGCGGCATACTCTCGGCATGATCAAGGACGAGCTGATCAAGCCGTTTGGAGAGCTGAGGAAAGAGTTTGCACTGCCAGATCAATGGGAGGTAGCCACGCTTCTGACCGGTGAGACGGAATTGACGCTCCAGAGAGGGAAGATCGTCTCCGTGTCGGTTCTGCGCATTAAGAACGGTTTTGTCGCTGCCAAGATGGACTCCGGGATCGAGGGTATCATCCCCGCGAAATACTTGTCCAACGACGGCGAGACGCCGCCCGACCAAGTCGTACAGAAAGGCCAGACCATCGCAGCCGTCATCATCGCTGTGTATATCCAGGAGCTGCGGGTGGAGTTCTCTGCGCGGCCAATGGACATTGCTGCTGGTGACGACATGACGCGACGAGTCGCACAGGATGAGTACTACGACACCAGCCTGATGATCCGAAATAAGGATTTGGCCGATCGGAAAAAGCGGAGAGAGGTCGAGCAGTCTCGGAGGATCATCAAACATCCCAACTTCTTTAACCTCAACTACAAAAAGGCAGAAGAGATGTTGTTAATGCAGCAGAGAGGCGATGTCGTGATCAGGCCATCGACGAAGGGCCCCGACCACATCGCCGTGACTTGGAAGGTCGACGATGGGGTGTACCAACACATTGGTGAGTGATTACTGTTCATATCGTCATCATAAATAAACTAGAAATCAAGACTGATGCCCGCCTCTTCATAGATGTTGTTGATCCGAACGCCGACCTCACTTCGCAGAACGCTGGCTCGCAGCTCATCGTCGATGGCAAATACACCTTCTCTGACCTGGATGAGCTCATCGTGAACCACGTCAAGGCGATGGCGCGGCGCGTAGAGGAGCTCTTGGCGCATGAGAAATGTCAGAAGGGGTCTGAGATCGAGATCCGTAAGCAGACCCAGCTCGCATATTCTGATAAGCGATCGTCGCTAACCTAGCGAATGCTTAAAGACGTCTACCTCGATAATTTCATCAAGGCGCAGCGAGGTACGGTGCGAAGCGTCTATGCTTTCGGCCTGAATCGACAACGACCGGGGTACTTCAACCTATACTTCAAGACTAATATGAACTCGCCAATCCAAACTTGGGTACATGCAATCTTTCTACCACTTCTCCCGAGAGTAGGGACTAATTACGCGTTGTGTCTTGCCCTATTAGCCTGTCAAAGTCACGCCGAACGGGTACGAGCTGTTCGGGACTGATGTGCCGAGCGTTCCCGACCTTTGTGACGCTTTCAAAACTCGGTCAGTGTCGGCCATTTTGTATGTCATCCGAATGATCGAAACTAAACACCTTGTTCACCTTCAGTGTCATGGGCGGTCAAGTGAGTGATGCAAGCGGCGGTCGAACGCCGTTCGCCGGAGGCGGTCGCACACCTGGCATCACGCCCGGCCGCGCGACACCCAGTCACGCATCCGCGCGTCACACCCCAGCAGCCGGAGGCCATTCTTCATCCCGACTCATCAACCCAGCGCTAATGAGCAAAACTCCAAATCCATATGCCATCTCGTCTGCCAAGACACCGAATCCCTATGCACTCGGTGGTGCAAGTGTGAGGCAACCTCCTGTACCGCCTGTGGGTGCGAATGGAGGCGGCTGGGGCGCTGGTGCGAACGGAGGCCAGTCGACGGCAGGTGGTTGGGGAGGTGCTGCCGCCGCCGGTTGGGGTACGCCTGCCGCTGGTGCGCCCAGTGGCGCTGCGAAGACTCCTGTGCCGCCTGCGGGTCAAAAAGTTCAAGGGCCGCCGGGGATGCATCCTTCGAGAATGGCCATGATCCAAGGACAGAGTGGCGCGGGTCCAGGTGTTGGTGGCGGTGGTGGCAGCAGCGGAGGATGGGGCGGTGCTTCGAGTGGAGGATGGGGCTCATAAATTGTCTGATCGTGTTTTGTTTCCACTGCAATTAGAACCTTGGATATGGGTGTCCCCCGTTTAATCGATTCTCGTTTTCTTCTGCTTGTTTAAATCACTACCTCACTCTCTTGGCAAACCGGTTTTCACGACTGCGCATCCAATTGCAAGAGATCCAGTGCAGGAATAGCATACAACAGCTATTAGTACAACAGATACCAGAAATAGTCAAGAAGGGCCAGTGGTATAATGGTATACGAGGTGGAGCATATGGGTCGGGCAGAGACTTTACTCTGTCTTTCCGCTCTTCTTCTTCCCTTTGGTGAAGGACATGGCAGGCGCGGCGTTCACGAAAGCCCTAACAGAGGATCCTTCAGTAAGGAAAGAAATGCACGCTCCAAGGTTTTTAAGGCTCACCGTTGTGTCTTGTCCACGTAATTCTCTTGAGTCATCACCTTGTTGGTCTTTATCCGCCAGACGCCATCTTCGCCCTGCTCAACACCACGGTCCTTAAGATCTTTTTCAGTTCTGAAAAAAAAAAAAAGTGGAGCACTCTCAGAAAAAGGGAAACTTTTTGTTCGATTAGAACGAGGCCGCATTGCGCAACATACTGTGCGGCTGTTCTCCTATCACAAGCCGATAAGAATCTGATCAGACTATTTGGGAATTGGACTTTTGTGATGTTGACACACCATAGGCTCCCTGTTATGGCGTTGTAGATCCAAAATCCGATACCTGATAGATAGCAGTCACATCAGTAAGAGGGATCGGTGGCTCCACACTGCCCAGCCGAGCAACGAACATGTGACGCTAATGACAACTATTACAGTCTGTAAGAGGCTAATCAGCTTCCTACCGAGCAGAAATATAGTACTAAAGCTTACGAGGAGAGCCTCTGCCATATCGTACCTGCCATCACCGAATAATCTGTCAACTCGCCGCAAACGGAATGCGGCAGTCGTCATTGACTCCACTCACAGCTTCACACCATACTTCTCCTCAGAGGCGTCGGTGCTCATTTTACAAGATAGATGAAGCGGAAGGGAAGAATTCAGAGAGTGGACGGGAGGGGTGAGGTCAAAAGTTATGGGTAGGTAGTGGTGAAGCTGTGTGACGAGGAGGCGGCGACCGGCCTTATAAGGCCAAACAAACACGTACGTAGAATGTCCGAAGACTCCCCTTCTGGCTTTCTTTCTTTCTTCCATTCTTCCGATCTATTAGCGCACTCAGGCAACCAGCAATCGCAGCTCCTTCCGAACTTCGGCGAACATCAGAGAATGTAGGATCTCTCCGAGCCAAGTATCAGGAACCGGAGATGCTTATAAATCGGTTAGCGTCCATGCGGCCGGGTATTTCTGAGAAGATGCTCTTCTCAATTCACCTGTCACTCAATACTGGTTACGCTGGTGGTAGGACTGATGCTTGATATTGAAGGGTGAGCGACAAATTAATCACTCGAAAAGCTCTTGACATACCGCTCACTTCTCGCAGATTTCGCAAGGCTGGGTACGAGGCGGTGGATCGGATATGCGACTATTACCAATCCCTTGCAGAGAGACCGGTCGTTGCTCAAGTCGAACCCGGTTATCTTGCGAAGCTCATCCCAGGTATGTGCATTGAATTGCTGAGTGAGAACCGCCCAGCCTGAAGTGCCTCTTCTGATCAATGACTTATAGACCATGCGCCCGAGGAAGGGGAGCCTTTCGCTTCCATTGCTGATGACTTCCAGAAGGTTATCCTTCCTGGTGAGATGATTTATTCATTCCCTGCCCCTCTGCTCATTGATTTCCGACTGCCGGTATACCATCTAGGCGTCACGCATTGGCAACACCCCTCGTTCTTCGCCTACTTCCCCACAAGTTCCACGTTCGAAGGGACCATCGCAGATTTATATGCCAGTAGCATAGCTTCGCCCGGCTTTAATGTCTGTCCTTCGATCAGACTACTTCTACAAACCTCGGTAGCTGATTTGCCTCCATGCCACGCCTCAGTGGATGTGTAGCCCGGCAGCGACGGAGCTGGAGGCTATAGCCATGGACTGGGCCGGAAGAATGTTCGGCTTGGATGAAGTCTTCATGGCATCATCTGGAAATGGCGGTGGAGTCATCCAGGTATGAGGTCAATAGTGACTATTTGTTGGTCTTCGCACGCCCGTTGAGTCCTCAACAATGTATTAGCCTACAGCATCCGACTCGTGCCTCACAGCTGTAGTCGCCGCTCGATCCCGATACACCAAACTCCACCCTGAGGTTCCCTTGGAAAAGCTCATCATCTACGGAACGACCATGACTCACAGTCTCGGCGCTAAGGCGGCGTTGATCCTAGGCTTGACCTTCCGAGCGCTTGAGGTGTCGAAGGACGATAATTATGGACTTCGAGGAGAGACCTTGAAAAGGGCATTGGAGGAGGATCAGACGGCT
Organism: Tulasnella sp. 332; assembly: GCA_019632285.1. Lineage (NCBI taxonomy): Eukaryota > Fungi > Basidiomycota > Agaricomycetes > Cantharellales > Tulasnellaceae > Tulasnella > Tulasnella sp. 332. The sequence continues at coordinate 17,213 of WSTV01000062.1, forward strand.
GGGTTGGCGCCATTCATCTTCAGTAAGGACCTGCCAGACGATAAATTGATTTTCACTGCATTTTCTAATCTGTGATTGGGCGCTTAGTTGCCACAGTTGGCACGACTTCATCTGGGGCGATTGACAAACTGGAGGAGATCGGACAAGTCGGTGCATGGATTTCTATTCATCCAGGTCCTACGTCAGACGGAACAAGCCATTAACTAACGCTTTTTTCTTGTCTCCAGCGGTGGTGCATCCCGACCTTTGGATTCACGTCGACGCGGCGTGGGCCGGAGTGGTCCTCTCCTGCCCCGAGTATCGTACCGTATGTCACCTCGACATGATTAATGCACACGCGCACTCCTTCTGCACCAACTTCCACAAGGTCCGTCCCTTTTAAGCTTGGGTGCCCCGTGCAAAAGTTGAAAATGCATCCCTCCTCAATGTGAATGACCCCTTTCCGCTACTTCCCCTCTTTATTCAAACAGTGGGGTCTTGTCAACTTCGAATCGTCAGGGATGTGGGTCCGCGATCGACGCTTGCTTACCGACGCGCTGGATGTCACGCCCGAGTTCCTTCGGACCAAACATGGCGATTCCGGTCTCGTCATCGATTATCGAAATTGGCAACTCCCCTTGGGGAAACGATTCCGTGCGCTCAAGCTATGGTTCGTGTTGAGGAGCTATGGCGTGAAGGGGTTCCAGGAGCACATCCGGAAGGTACATCTCACCCTTTCTGGTCACGCAATCTGCTTAAACACAACTCGCCTGGCCTTATGGTTGTTGTTGTTGTTTTCCCTTTCCCCAATAGGGCATTAAACACGCGGATCTCTTCGCATCCCTCATCAAATCCTCTCCATCCTTCGAGATCGTCTCCCCGCCTTCGTTCTCGCTCGTCGTATTCAGAATCATCCCGTCATCACTCAATCCGTCCTCAACACCACCCAACACCCTTGACTCGTTGAACAAACTCAACCGCATATTCTTCCACCACGTCTCGATCCGGCCGGACATCTTCATCATCCAGACGGACCTTCAGGGGATGTTCTGCCTTAGAATGGCCATTGGGGCTGCGAGAACGGAGGGTACACATATACACGCCGCTGTTAAACTGCTTCAGGAGGAAGCGGACAGGGCGCTGAAAGAGTGGGAAAAGACTCTGACGGTGTAAATCAACTTCACGAGAAGTGCCAAAGTCGCGTCGACTTTTTCAATAATTTCAGAAGCCGATAATTGCAAATATATATGAATTTGAAAATAATGCCTCGGGATCACTGCTATATACATCTAAGGGTTGACTCGAATCGTGATGTTCTCGACGACGTACTCGCTGTCTGCGTATCCTAGGAGTTGCCTCACCTGCGAGCTGAAGGAGTACGGATGAAAGAGATTTAGCTACGTCACGAAGAACGGTCAAGCATGGTAAGAATGAGGAAATAGCATACCTCTTGGCCCCTCGGACCTTTTGGATCTCAGCAGAATTGTAGTTCGCCAAACCCCGACCGACCTCGATAATATCCCACTCTTCGTCATCCGAATTATGACGTTCCTCGGATCCCGGTTCGGCTGACAATGCAATCGTCGTCACCCTCGGCGTCTCGTCTGGTAACAACCCCTGTATCCCTCCATCCTCATCGATCCGGTCAGCCACTAACGACGCCACTTCAGCCGTCGCTCGCGTCATCGTATGATGCAGATCATCTACAGATCCGGATCTCGTCAATGGCTCGAGTGATGCGATGGACGACGTCAACGAATAGACCGGATCGAGGTTCAGTGTTTGGGGGAGAGAAGGGAAGTCTGAAAACGTGGTCTCCCCTGTCGATGAGCGAGTGCGAAAGTGATGCGCTCCATCAGACTCGACCGTTGTGGTCGCCCTATCCTCGTGTCCTGAGTCACTTTGTCCACCCGCTTCCGTGATGGTCGTGGTGGTCGTCACAGCGAACGTACGCCCAGCACGCTTCCGTCTGCGAACAACAATCTTGACAGCTTGTCCGCCAGCGAAGTTTCCGAGCACAGCGACAACACCGGCAGCCAGCAGTCTCCCACCCGACTCTCTCCGAGAAAGGACATGATGAGCGCCTGCGTCGATGACCACGCTACCGGCTGGAAACAGTGTATGCGCCGTCCACAATTTCAAGTCTCGTAGCGGCGTCGAGGATGGTTTGAATAGGGTGTGAGGAGGTCTGATTGGGGTGTTCACACCTCCCGTTCCGAGCGGTGAGGTCGCAGACTTGATGGTGGCGAGACGGTCCATGTGTGAAGAGTCAGCGGAAGGGGTTTCGGAATGTGGGTGTATGGAGAGGGGGAGTGATTTGGCGTTGTAAAGTATGATCTCGGAGATGGATTCCGCCTTTTTGCTGGAGCAGATCACTACGGAGACGCCTGCGCCCGTCGCTATCTCTGCAGCGATCAACTTCGTCTCCATCCCACCGGTTCCCAGATGAGATCCGAGGGTTGCAGTGCTGACTTGAAGAATCAAGTTTGAAGACATAGTGTTAGTTTGTTCATCAGAAGATTTAGATTTTCTGCGTGATATCCGCATACCTTGACTCCGAATCTCCGAGACGGACGTTACTTCTTCGACGGGACGAGCGTTTGGATCCTTGCGGGGATTGGACGTGTAGAGGGATTCTACATCGGTGAGCAGAAAGAGATAATCGGCATGCAACATTGATGATGTGATCGCTGACAATGTATCATTGTCACCAAATTTGATTTCCTGCAGGATGTAAGGTTGGCTTATAGTCAATTTAGGATTCAATAGTGCGTCGGAGAAGCTACGCACTTACGCTGACGGACACGGTGTCGTTCTCGTTGATGATAGGCACAACCCCCATGGACAGCAGTTCAGTCAGAGTATTCACCGCGTTCAGATATCTAGTCCTCTGAGTATAAAGAAACATACGCCATTTTTTAGAATATTTATGGCTGACAGCTAACTTCAACTCACATCAGAGATATCTCCTCTAGTCAAAAGGATTTGCGCGATGGGCTGTCCGAGCTGCCCAAATAAGTTGTCCCACAAAGCGATGAGTCGACCTTGCCCGATAGCTGCAAGAGCCTGTTTCCCAGCGAGATGCTTGGGTCGCTCAGGCATCTCCATCCGCTTCAACCCAACACCTATCGCACCGGAGGAGACGAGGACAACCCTATGTCCATGGGAACGCAATCGCACGACAGTCTCAACGACGCTCGACAGGAGCGAGATGAGAGGTTGATGTGTGGACTCATGGACGATCGAGGAGGTTCCTTTAGTCTGACGTTGGTGAGGTCCCATGCGCAATTGGACATCCGGTCTTGGCGTGTATCAAAGTTGAGTTTTGACTTACCGAGTTTGATGACGATTGTGAGTGCTCGACCAGATTGCTTCTTGTTCATGCTGAATGCCTTTTCGTTCGTGTCGCGAGCACTGGAATATTCAGTAGCGGTTGGGTGGCGGTCGTCGGAGAATGTATACGACAGAAAAGAGTTGATCAGGCAAATGCGGCGCTCAGCTGCGGCCGATATTTCCGTCACGGACAGTGCCGGACGCGTTGTGTCTTTGTTGCAGTATTTCCGTAGTCAATGCTTACACGACTGTATTCTATATACATCCTACAAAAGAGCCTCACACTCATACAGTTGAATCTTACACCTATTATACACTTCCAATCGAATCCAACGAGAACGAGCGACCCAGCTCAGCGGTACCAAATGACGACAGCCTCGGCTCCATCACCACCACTTGTGGAACAATGGCCTTGATCTCACTCAGAGCCTCAGGCAACAGTCCCGTAACCTCAAAGAAGTGCAGCGAAGTGATAGGTGATGGGTTCACAGTATGTGCCGCCGCCACGAACGCCTTCGACCTCGCCTTCACGATCTTCAGCAGCATCGCCCCATCCACAGGGCATCGATCAAACACCACCGAATGCACATTCGGAAAGGTCCACGCCACTTTCCCACCCGGTCCACTCTCAAGCATAGCATAGTTCTCCGTCCGCCCGAGCGCCACAAGCATCGCCTGCGCCTGTTTCCCGCCTCGACTCGCCCCAGCCTGCGCGCTCCCGATATGCACTTCCGTCACCGAGAGCGACCAATCCGTGACCGCGATGCGTATGTCGGCACAGCTGAACTCTCGGAAGAACGAGAGGTAGACGGGTCGCGTGCTCAAGCCCGTCTCGAACATGAGCCGACGGACGATCGTTCGCCACGCCTCTGCCCATTTTAGATGTGTTGCTAGACCTCGTATGATGATACGCATACGTCGACCCGCGATCTCGCAGCTAAGCTGCTCCAGTCCGATGGTGACGGTGGCAGCGGAATCTGAGGGGCAGAACCTGATGGTCGGTCCCAAGCGTTGAATGAACTGGTCGAGGAGCGACCGCGCGTACTCGAGCACGTCATCGCATTTCTCCACTCGACACGATACGCTGATGCATGCCCAACTCGGGATGTCCAAGTGACGTAGGATCCAATGCACGTCTGTTAGATGGAGCTTGCTAAGGCGAAGCGTATGCAGGTGCGGGAGGGAGACGCGTTCATACTCCCTCGCGCGAAGAGACTCGGGAGTCTCGCCTTCGACGGGTTCATAGTGCTCGCCATGCATCTCGAGCGCGACGAGACGTGAGCAGCTGTGTAACGGCCTCAGCACTTCCGGCAGTGAGCACGCAGTATGGAGCACCAAAGTTCGCAGACCGGAAAGCAACGCTTCATTGTTTTTAGACGGGATGCCTATGTTCCCGAGCGAGAGGTGTCGTAATCGGGGCATGGAGTATGGGGAGAGGACGTCCAACATCTTCCACCCGTCCCGGGGATCATAATCCTCCACACCATACTCCATCATGAACGGTTTCGAGAGCTCAATGAGCATTGCCACAAGCGGCTGCTGCAACATCGAGGCGACGATACGTATGGACCGGATGCGATGTGCGTGGGCGTGGAGGCTCTTCAGTAGACTTGAGAGGGTGTCTTTATGCGGCGGTCGAACGTCCACGTCGAGCCAGTGGTCTTTTGATAAGGTGAGGGATGTGGCGAGGACGAAATCGGAGAATCGACAGTCGATGACGGACCAGAAGGTTGGGGAGGATCGGATGATGTCGTCCCATGCGTGTGCGGTGAGCCGTAACTGCCCAAGTTGTTCGTGATAAGAGCCATTGTGGGAGCTGTTCACCATCAAGCTGAAGATACGAATCGTGAGCTCGACGGGTAGGCGATGGATGGGTGCTGCAGATGCCTCGGTGATCCGAGGAGTCGATGGTGTTACGGGAGGTGGTTTGGTGGCCTTTGGCCGGGGAGAATCGCCTCGTACAATCTTCTTGCATCTGATTCATTGTAGGTTCAGGTTGGGAGTGGGGGGCGATTGTGACTCCTTTGCTACTCACTCGTCAACTATCGGTTCTCGTTGCCTGCGAACGGGGGGCATGGGTGTCAGGTTATCGCGAGTTTTCCGCCGCCCCTGAGAGAGCGGTATTGCTATATTGGATGTTTGCGATAACGAAGTAGTAGACGGAGAAATAACCAGCAAGGTCTAAGATCAGTCCGTGTTCGCTGGAAATCGAAGTGTGTACGGGGAACAAATCGTAAAAACGTGGTGAGAGAGTTAATGTGTGGCTATGACAGCTTCGATTCTGAAGATAGGGTTCAAACAGCTCTAAATCGCCGCACGTCGCCACGTGTCATGAATACCTATCGTCATCAGTTGTACAACTCTACACACGAGGGTTTAGGGGGTTCAGGTGATCATACACTAAGCAGTGGCTGCCTGTGATTCCGAGTACTCTTTGAGCCACTCTTTGACGAACCGCACCTCCTCTGCGTGCATACGCTTGATGAAGGCCGGCTCCTTCTCTGGTTCCTCCAATCCATTTTCATCCCAGTGATGTACGCCTCCTATCGAAGAAAACAGGTGCAACACGTGTGAGTAGTCATGTGGGGAGAAGAGAACCCGCAAACGAGCTCACCGCGAATAAGCTTAAAGGGACGATCGGTAGTATCGACCCTCGTGTTTGCGTGCCAGCTGTGTGGAGCTGACAAGGTATGCGTCGTAATCAGCTATCACATGCCTTCCATACTCGCCGCGATGGAGATTAAAAGGACTGACTGGCCGCCTTCCAGGGGTCACTACTTCCGTCAATGAAAGCAAGACCTTCATACAAGTCAGCACCGGAGGTTTCAGTCTTCATGACCCTAGGCAAACTCGGCCGACGAGGATGGTCGATGGAATGAACTCACGGGGCATGGTGAGCCCATAATCGCCTAGACGGTTGACCTGATAGACTCGGGGCCAGTGCGGTATAATGACATGCTTTCCAGGAAGAAACGCCTCTGAGGAGAGTTTCAGAGATTATCCCCCGTATAACTTGCGGAAAGGGACACATTGGACATACGTTTGCACTGCTTCGATGCGTACTATGTGTGTCCTCGAGGTTAGCGTCCTATTCAGTAAATGATCGTAGAATGGATATGCTGACGTCCAACGTAATCCTTTTTGATACGATGCGAGGCCAATCAGGATCTGCGGGAGTAGGCTGTGTAATGATCACTGTGAGTTCGACGCCTACACGTTACATTAGCCAACGTGACTGACCATGAAGTAACCCCATTGGGTACAGACTTGAAAGGTCCATGCCCGCCAGCTACCCATATCAGTTTCATCTTGGAACTTTGTATCGTCGTACGTCCCAAAGCACTACCGGATACGAAAATGGATGAGTCAGGTGCATATTTTTACCCTACCCCACAGCAGTAGTAAAGAAAACTCACTTCCTCCACTGTCAGATCCTTTGGGCATTGGGGTACGATGTTCACTCTGACCCACGCAGCGTAATTGACCACCTCAGCCGGAACCCTGACCAGGCCCAGCTCTACTCCGGCTCCACCCGCACTGATCTGCTCGCAGAACTGGTCCCAGGTCAAAGAGCTAACAGCAGGATCCCAATTCGTGCCCTGGACACCGCCAAGCGGCTCCGTAAGCAGTGATACAAAGTCATCGTCATGCTTTAGTCCTGCCAGACCAAACAAAGCTTTGAGAGGAGTGGACATGAGGGGTATATCGAGGATGTCATCGATGGATTTGATCGCGGAGACGAGATGGTGTATGCATGTCGCGTTTGCTGTTTGCCTGATGACTTCGTAATAGTCTGAGTAATCAACGGCTGCGTGTGTGACGGCTTTAAAAGACATTACGATCTTAGAGTTGAATTCGGGTATAGGAACCGCCCATTTTCTTACCGCTGGATGCGATGGCACCGTATACGATATCAGGATATAGTTTGCGCATATGCGCCGCCCGGGCACCCGCATATGATCCCTAGTAGAGAACCAGGGGTCAACAGTCTAGTTCGCTGTGGAAGTCCGGGAATGCTTACACCATAGTAAATCCAGGGCGTAGCGGTCGCGCTGAGATCTTCATCGATAGGAGGATAGCTGAACTCCCGCATGAATCGGGCGGAGTCCTCAAACGCTTGCTCGTTTGTTAACCACCTGCATCCGTTTTCAGCTTCATAGCGACCTGTCGACAAGAAACAGCCACAGGTTCTCACCTAAGAGAGTCTGTGGAGAAGTTGGCCACTGGGATAGAATTGCCTGATGATGGCAAAAGACACAAGCGTGAGATTAAATTAAATAGTAAGAAATTTAAATTAGTATCAGACTGACCGTAGTATCGGTGTTCCAGTATGATTGATAGCCCCCCAGTGGCTTTTGACAATCTATGCCAGCAAGCATCAGCGTCCGCTTGTTCAGCGATACTGGAAGCTATTCAACGCACATTTCAAGAATGCCATAATCCATATAAGGAAGCCTATCTTCCCCCGAAGTCTCTCCTCCATCGAGCACGAAGACTGGTCCTCCAGATTTGTAGAACCGGTCATCGACCCAATACCGCTGTCCAAACGTATGATCCACAGCCTTATCGAAGTGATCTAGAGGCTGATCAAAGTAAAGCTCAGGATACTTCGCGGCGAGCGACTTGGGCTGATTAGGCACTTGAAAGGTAGATTGAGTGGGAGAGTCGTGCCCGAGTGAGAGCTTGCGTTGGTGTTGTTGCAACCTCAGTAAGTTGATTCCTTGGCTGCCCAGACGCAAGAGCTGTGTCCCCGGAGTATTCAGGGCAGAGCAGGCGTGGACCAGGGCTAGCGATAGTAGCAGTGGCTTGATCATCTGGACGGGGGAGTTGGGTTCGGATTCAACTTGCAGGCAGCCACAACGCATCTATTTACACCCACGCACACCAAATCTGTCCAAATGCTAAATTTCCTCCAGGACCAATATCAATAACGTCGGGCGTTGACAATACTGAGCCAATAGCAACCGTCTTTAACTTACGAATACGAACCTGAAGTATCAGGTGTACTTGCGTTCCGGTTGCGATCAAGCAACTCTTGAAAGATGAGCAGAGGTGGATTTCGTGGTGGAGGCGGCAGAGGTCGGGGAGGCTTTAGTGATCGAGGAGGTACGTCTGGATTCGACTGATGCTCATGAAGAAGTAGAGAGCTGCTTTACTCATTCAATACATACCTCAGGTGGACGTGGTGGTGGAAGGGGAGGGTTTCAGCAGCGTGACTTTGGACCTCCAGATCATGTCCTTGGTACTCCCCACATACGCTCTCATTCGCCAGATGCATCCTTACTAATGAATATGAACTGCTTTTCCACCTTGACAGAATTTGGAACATTCATGCACTCTGTCGAAGACGAAATGCTCTGCAACGCTACGATGGCCGAGAAGGTCCCCAAATTCAACGCCCCGATCTACCTCGAAAACAAGTCTCAGATCGGCAAAGTCGATGAGATCTTGGGGCCCATCAATGAGGTGTACTTTACCGTCAAGACCGCACCGGGGATGGTAGCATCGAGTTTCAAGAAAGGCGATAAGGTGTACATCGCTGGCGACATGACATTACCTCTGGATAGGTTCTTACCCAAACCCAAGGTTCTAGATGGCCAAGGTGAGCTGCTTCTGCACTGCTTTACCATGTAAATAACTGTACTGAGTCTTCAACGATCTGTTACAGTGAAAAGTGCGTTCCAATTGGTCTCAAGTGCTTAGAGTACTGACGTGTTCCTGATACAGAGCGGGGCCGAGGTGGCGCAAGAGGGGCACCCAGGGGTGGGAGAGGAGCTCCCAGAGGACGTGGTGGACCAAGAGGCGGTAAGGCCCCCAATTATCACCCACGTACTCCTAGTTACTAAATTCCTCTCTATATTTTATGTTGCAGGCGGTCGCGGCGGCTTTGGTGGTGGCGGATTCGGCGGCGATCGTGGGCGTGGTGGGGGTGGATTCCGTGGTCGTGGTGGCCCACCGCGGGGTCGCGGATTCGCTCCGAGAGGAAGAGGTTACTGATTGCGTCTGCCACTCTGTACATCATCACTGCCTGTTGTATACGTCTCGCCGTAATGTATCTATTAATCCCAACCTAAGGGAGAACTCTGTCACAAGATCTTCTATGGAGATGTATGTGCTACGGTAGCGGGGGCTGTTGAAGATTTGGACGATGAAGGAACTGGCGGATCGGCAAGGTAGCCGCGATTCTTCCATGTGGTATACCATACTGTGAATCTTGTATCAGGAAATAAACTCCTTTCATACGTAGATGAGGAAAAACTCACAAATATCGTTCTTCCGTACTGGGAGAGCCGATCTTCGGTCCGTACGTCCATTGACACAATCTTTCAGAGCGAGATCGTTGTAGAACTTGCATGTCACCTTCCCGCCTTTCTTCTCGATCGCCTTGATAGCAGACTGGGAGGCGCGAGAGACTTCTAAGAATACTGGGGTCTTCAGGTATGTTGCACCCTAGTAAAACGCGTATGAAGTTATGATACATTTTGAAGAGCATAAAAAGCACCGAAGGACGTACGTCTCCCAAAAGCTTGACCCCGTCCTTCACGTCATGGATGCAACCGCTGTACAGCAGCTCACGTGCGGTGATAGGTCGATCAGGTGTAGAGATCAAGCGGTTGGAGTCAATCCAGTGTTGAAGGCGATCGAGATTTACGGGAGCGAAGGTCTTCTCAGAGCTTCAGATGTAGCAAAAGAGCTGATTAATGCTAGGCATATCAGTTTGATCAAGACGACTCACACGTTTGTAAACCCTCGCTTTGGATACCGTCTCGTTATGGGTGTCTGACCACCTTCGAATCCGGCTTTAGGCTTCCCATTCCCCGACCGAGCCTTTTGTCCCTTGTGACCTCGAGTGGACGTCCCACCGCGTCCAGAGCCTTGACCACGACCCAATCGTTTTTGCTATGTAATAAATAGAGGGTATTACACACGACTGCGTTTTGCAACGGTGGATATCGAGGTCGTTTTAGCTTACGGTGTGTCTGGAACCTGGAGCTGGCCGGAGGGTATGAATAGCTACAGCATCCGTGTACAGTGTCCGTATCGCCGATGAGGAAACGAACGTGCTTGAGGATGCGAGCCCTTTGGAAATACTGAAGATTCCGAGCATACTTGGTGT
>WSTV01000062.1:28030-83659 GCA_019632285.1 Tulasnella sp. 332
GGCACACAGCATCCCTACGCTCTGAACGAGTTCGCCTCGACCCAGGGCCACGAGACCGATAGATTCTTCGAAGAGAAAAACTCTTGGGAGCTTCAGCTGAGATTGGAAAGACAGTCGAATGATGCGTTCAATCACGCGTTCTGGACAGATGTAAAGCATTTGTTTGGTTGGACTTGAATAGTCTTGTCTCATCTGAACCTAACCTATCCAACTTATTCATCTCAGACAAACTCGCGTTTCAACACATACAAGACCTTCGTCGGAACATCCACAACCGCGTCTCCAGAGTATGCGCTAGCCTCTGCAGAAGAGAAGGAGATGATCATGGATGAACGGATCGCGGCGTTCTATCGGCTGTGGTTGGACAGCGAGCGGAAACGGCAACGCGCATATATGAAGGAGATGTACCGTCGGACGTTCGCCTTGTTACTGCTGGAAGCAAGGTTAAAGCTGCAGAACCTTCGGTGGGCTGTGCGGAGCGCGATGACGAAGAATCTGATGTAAACTATGTTGGGGTACTATGGCTTGGCCTGTGTACGAGACGTAACTGAGCGGGTTTCCCATTGCGTCATAGTGCCTAAGGGGATGCGTAGGCAGGGAGGTGGGGCCTGCATACAGTCGCCAAACTTGCCATGACTGCTGTCAGATGCCATTCTTGTCATCTTGTTTACCTCCTCCTTGCTAGCCCAAGCCCCTTGGCTTTCCTTTCCCGGTTGTCTTAAAGAGTGGCTTGATTGTTTTTCTGCCATTCTTGATCGGCCACAGGGGATCGCCAAGCAGCCGTCGTCTTGGGTTGTGATGTGTTCATTTGGTGTCCGCTCTGCTGACGAACTTGGACTTCCCTTCTCGCGCGAACTTTGCAATACCTCAATATTGTGCCCTTAGTACTCTATACACAGACTATTGAGTACTATATGGATGATCAGAACTGTCTTTGTCGTCCGCTGGATGACTCACAGACAGGAGTGCAAAGGTTTTGTCTCTTCTCTTTCTCCATCAACTACCATCGACCTCCCTACCACTAATTACAAATATTATAAGGCTCTAAAGCAATCCTATTACTTCCAATACACCTTCCCTCGAAAATCCTTTGCATTTCTTTGCATTTAAATCACTTCCACCCAATTCCGCAATGGATAGCCTGGTGTCTTCCATAGCGGTAAGTCTAACTGCACCGCTAATCATGGAACTGAATAATTCTGATCGTTCCGATCATATACGCGAAGGAATTTCAGACCCAGACGCCTTGAGGTCGAAAGGGCGTGGGGTCGATGGGAGAAAAGTAGGAGGAAGAAGGCCTCGACAGTTAGATCGTCCATTGCAAGGCAGCGCTTGAGCTCTGCCCCTGAGAACGCCCGGAGCGCTCTGTAGCTCTTCACGATATGGGCAACGCCCTAAGCTCATGGCACAGACAGACGGGCGACCTCAAAGACCTCACAAAGATCATCAACTACGATCAAGAGATACTTTTCCTGTGTCCACTCGTTCACCCAAACCGTATTTACACTCTCATTAACCTCTCAATCACCCTGTGCCCGCGATACAGACAGGTGAAATCGCAGACCTCAGTGAGAGTATTGACCACGGCCGAGAAGCTCCATCCCTCCAACCAGTCGGCCACAGATCGTGGTCTCATTCTCAGCAATCTCGCAGTCCCCTACGTTTGCATTAAAGAGATGCGGGTGACTTCAAAGATCTCACCGAGTGCATTGCGTCTCTCAAAGAAGCTGCTGCTCATGACCCCTCCCCGGTGTCTGTTCGCCTCCTCGCAGCAAGCAATTGGATCTCTGTAGCTCGCATGCACGATTCCTCCTCACTTGGCTAGGCATGCGTCGAATCATCTGCCCTCCTTGGCCGTCCAGCGCTCCTCGCGCATAACATTCATGCATGTCATGCTCGGCTCACACCCAGCAGTGTGAGATTTGACTTAGGAACCATCGCTATGGATGCTGGGTTATGGGCGATTTCAATACACGACCTTGAATGGGCCGTCCAGTTGTTGGAGCAAGGAAGGGGCCTGATTTTTAACCAGCTCGGGTAGTATAAGACATCAATAGATGATCTTGACACTGTTGATAAGAAGCTCACGGATCGGTTCCAGAGTGCTAGCGCTTCAAGGGACAAAGTCATGCTATCCAATGAGGCCAGAAAGAACGAGGGAGGCAAGGCTGAGGATGTTGTTGCGACGTATGTACACGACTCCATAACCTCGTTTTCGATGTGTCATAAGCTCACGATGGCACATCTCTCAAAATATCAAAAAGGGACGGTCGAGTGGGATCGAGTCGTTGCAGTGATTCGTCAAATGGAAGGCTTTGAGTCTTCCCAACGCGTCGCTCCCTTCACTACACTGTAAAAAGCAGCAGCGAGCGGACTGGTCATCATAGTTAACACTAGTCAATATGGATCCGATGCTATCATCGTCCAGGCAGACGCAAAGCCGCTATTGATTCCCCTACGAGAAGCAACACCATCTGCTGTCGAAGTGTTAGTTCCAACCGTTAACCAAGGTGTGGCCTGTCGTTTGGGAGATGTCGAAACCAATCAGCTCCCCGAAGATGTTTTCCAAGACATCTTTTACATCATCTATAAGCCCGGCGTACTCATACTGGAGGGCACCTTGAAGCTTGCCACAGGATCACACATCTGGTGGATGCTAACGTCCGCCGCTTTTTCACTTCCGACGACCCGTCTGCACCGTACGCTCCAGGCGAGAAGAACCTTCCTGACCGCTTCTTATCTTCTTACACACCAAACCTATCCTCATTGAGTCGCGCTCGCGCCGACTATCTTCCAGTTGGCAGTCCTTCTTGGCCTCGACTATTGGCCGTGGCACATCCTGGAGCGGAGAAGGCAAGGCTTCTCTATGTGAAGCCTGAGATAGCGGCCATTCCCAAGCGAGTAGAGAACATCACCGTGCTCGAAGGAGAGGATTGCTCAAGGGAGGCAGTGCTAGCTGGTTTGAAGAACGCGGAGCGGATTCGCTTTGCATGTCACGGTAATCTGGACCCTTGGGAGCCATTCAAATCCCGCTTCTCTCTCTGGTCGTGTGAGGCACCCCTCACACTCTTAGATATCATTTCAACCGGCGTTCTGAAGGTGGAGCTCGCAGCCCTCTCTGCATGTCACTCTGCTGCCGGCGACAAGGCAACTCCCGACGAAACGATTCGCCTGACCACCGACTTGCCATTCGCAGGGTTTCGCACAGCAGTAGGAACAACATGGGCGATGGTAGACGAAGACAGGCCAACTGTCGCGGAGGAGTTCTACAAGTACATGCTTAGGAATGGCCCAGAGGCGGTAGAGTGCAGGGATACGGCAAAGGCGCGATCGATAGGCTTGAAGGAGTTGAGGCGGAGGCGGGTGAGGGTCGGGGGTGTCGTTCGAGAGATGGATCAACTTTTGTTCACTACGGGATCTAAGTATATGTTCTGTTCTTCCTAGCTTAAGCACCCCCGACTCAGAAGTTGTGTGGTTGAACTCGAGCCGCGCTTTAGAGTATTAAACTGCGATAAAATGGGCAAGGGTAAGGACATGGATCACAAATCCGAATGGTTTAAACGGCCGTACCATTTACGGTTTGGTGGGCTCTTCGGAGGGTGATGCTTCCATGGGCCCAGCAATGCAAACAGCTGGAACATGAATTGGGTTTAGTCCCCGACGCTGGCTCTGTCATCAACGATCGGAAGGAGGGCGCAATGGCCGCCCGAATGACCCGTACATCACGTGTGGGGGTTAATGTCGCAACCCAACACTCTGTTATCGTGCACTGATCACTTGAAGCAACCCACCAGCCCGCCCTCGAAGTTACAGCCTCTGCAAAGCCGCAAAGCGGCACCAGGTTGCAGAGATGGACTCAAGACTATCGTCCACTTCAGTCAGCACCGCTCCGACGTCTTCGTCCAACGAGCCATTTCTTACTTCGCCTTCTCCAGCAGCACCCAACGCCATCTAATTGCTGTCAGCTACGCAAGTCAAGAGCTTAGACACAGATCCGTAGGTATTCTGCGGTACGACATAGAGAGTTAGGAAACAATGAGGGTGGGCACATACAAGGAATCTGCGTATGATGGGTAGTCAGAAAAGGTAAAACGAGGGTGACGTGAGTGGGATACAGCCAGATGCGAAGGAGGTCTACAGATCTGTAAAATAGAAGGAAAAGGAAAAGGAGTGTAGTCGCGTCTTCCAAGAGAGTAACGCTGAGATTCGATGCAGGCTTGAGTGAACGAAAGAGATGCAAAACGGGAGGGCAGGGGGGGTTGGAGAGGCAAGAGAGTCGCTCCCAAGATGACTGGTTTATCCGTTATGGAGGTACAGGAAAGGGGAGAAGGATGATGCGAGGTTATCTGAAGGTAAGAGGTTATGAGAAGTCCAAAGTGAAGAAGAGAGAGGAAGTACAATGAGGATCCAATAGAACAGAATAAGAACAAGATAAGCAGGCACTTCACAGGTTGTTTTACCTCTTTTTTTTTTTTCGGTTGTTTCAAGTTAGAGCCGTAGATTTCCCAAAATAGACAGAGAACGAAGAGAGAGAAGGAACCGACAGGGGAAAGATGGAAAGCCTGATGGTGCACATCGCCGACAGCCAGTCCTAAGAGCCGTCGCATGTAAGATGTCCAACCCGCGAACGGAGAGAGGGAGGCGGTGAAATCTAGGTGTCGTTCGAGTGATGCAAGGGAAGCGATCTCAAGCGGCCGAAGTCGAAGGTCCGCCGATGAACTGCGGCATGTTGTCTTGATAGACGATGAGGTCCCTGGCGACGTTGTGTCTGAGTGCGACCATCCCGGGAGTCACTCGAGTCATGATGACCTGTAAATTTCCAAGATACAGAAACAGCGGAGGCCAGGGTTTCATTTCAACCGGAAAAGAAGAAAAAAAGAGATACAAGTTAATACAGGGTGTCTCGAGCGATGCGAGACCAGGAGACCGAAAGGAGACACGGAAGATACAAGAACAGGGGAGCACAAGGATGCAAGGGACCCAGAGACGAAGAGGGAAACTCTCCCCATGTATCGCTCTTGGACAGCTCCGCTCGGCAGGGTGGACACTTCGGTCCGACTCCCAGTGCGCCTACAGCTCGCCGTCAACAGGCAGGAGCACGCGGCCAACGTAGACAACTGGTAGCATACCGGCGAGGCAATGCGTGGGTGGTGTAGTGGAGGAGAACAAGGAAACAATGGTGTGGCTTGGGCGTCGTGTGTTTAGGAGCAGTGGAAATCGATGCGACAGATGCGAGGTGAAGCGGATGGAGGTGGGGAAGGAGACGAAGAATGATGATCGGAATCGGATGAACTTGAAGAACGCACCCAAGCGTCCTCTTCGTGGAATTTGATCTCATGCGCGACCTCTTCGACGGAGGCGGTGGCGTTGAACATGTTGACGTAGGTGGTAATCTGGTCTCCTAATCTTTCGGCAAGACGCATCGTCTGTAATAAACCAAAAATAAATATAAGACGGTGGGAGCAGGAAGAGAATAAACAACGGACAAACCTGGATCGCCTCCAACTCCCTCACCTCCACCATCCATACCAACCGGCCGCACCACTCGATTGCAAACTCCACCTCCCTCAAATCACACCAATCCTCACCCCTCCTCATCCCCCCTCCCACATCCGACCAGATCAATCCACCCATGACGCCGACAACCCCACCACTCAAAGGGTTCAACATCCCACACGTCCTCGATTCTTTTCTCCAAACCAACTCCTTTTTCAACTCCATCAACCTCACACGAGACTCCTCCAGCACCTCTTTGGATTCGTCAAGCACGGATTGGGCGATGGATCGGAGGGAGTTGAGTTGAGATTGGGTGATGCGCGTGTGGGAGTGGGTGGATGTGACGAGGTTGATGAGGGTGCGATGGAGTTTGGCGTGGGTGATGGAGAGTCTGTCTCGGTGTTGGGAAGGGTGGAGGAGGGAGGAGAGGAATGAGAGAGGTTTGAGGTAGAATGGGGTTGGAGGGAGGGCGAGGATCTGTTCGGCGGCCTCGAACTATAGGTGAACAAGGAGGAGGGACGTTCGTCAGATCTTGTTCTATGATGGATAGGGATGAACACGCAGACGAACCTGGTCGACGATCTTCCTGAACGTGTTGAACGTCGTGCGGACACTCATTTCCCTCTCCTGCCACATCTTTTCGTATCCGGGGGCCAAGTTCCGCATGATGAGCCACCACTTTGAGGAGAAGGTCTTAAGGTAAGGGGAGGTCCTGAGGTAGGCGGTAACTTCTCGGAGCCTTGATGGGCGCGAAGTGGTCAATAACAAGGTAGATGGGAGATTGGGAGCTAGTAGCCACGTTACCTTGTTGGAGCGTTGAGGTCTGAGGGCATCACACCAAGCTCGTACATGGTCGCGAGGGCCATGTCACCGCTAAGGACGCCTCGAATGCGAGGAGGGATCTCCTGCCTGCCCCTCTGCTTCTCCCCGTCCGCCGAGATGTTCGAATCATTTTTGTTGCCTGTCGACTCTGCGTTCGCGGTGGTCTTGGATTTGAAGTTGGGACAGCTACTGCCACCGACCGCCAAACACCACAGATCCCCCACAGCTCCCGTCACTCCCTTCCCAACGCGAGTGGTCAACCCGACGCTGTCGCCGAGGGCATGGCCCACGTGAGCAGTTGCGCCGAAGACTTGACCGACGTTATGGACGGCGGATGCGGAGGAATTGATGAGGGGAGCGAATTGGTGGAGAGTGACGGCGATGGAGGTGAGGAAGAGGGCGAAAAGGACGACGAAGGAAGTATGGAGGAACCAAGGCTTGTTGACGTTGACGTCGGCGACGGGGGAAGGCGGCATATGTTGGATGATAAACGTCGGCGAGTTGTTTGTAGGTGAGTAGTTGTTGGTCTTGCCACGAGGAGGAGTGTATGGAGGGATGTACATCGGTTGTAGGCTGTTGTGAGAGTACGATTTACCGAGTTTGTCGTTATTGAAGCCATACGGTATGACCGAGAGTGGTTGATTTGAGGTTGACATTGAGTATTCTTGCTGGAGGTATTGCTAGAGGTTGCAGGTTGGCCGGTTGGTCGTTGAGGGGAAGGGAAGCAAGCGACGATCCCCCTCACTCACCATTATATAGGCCAATCCAAGGATCTCCCAAAATGAGCGTGTAACTTCTGGTCGTAGACGCGTTCTCAACCATATCAAAGTGGCCATGAAAGATATGGGCGTCGCTGGTACAGTGGATCCGCAAGGACGCCATTGGCCCCTCAGCCCCTAGGTGTCAGATCATCATCCAGGGTATCTCCCCACTCTTGAACCCATGACTATGGAATGTATGAGCCACCACCCAATCACAGAGTCGAATCAACCAATGTTCTGTCAAAGCACGGTGGGGAAGGGGGCGTGGCCCTTCAACATGTCATCCAACACGCGTCCGGCATTTGTTCGAGTAATCAAGATCGGGTATGCAAGGATCTAGGCCGGTGGCCTATCGGGTTCTCCAAAAGTAATCAAGGTACGAATGGGTACAAAGGAGTTGGATGGCAAGTTGAAGTCAGTGTGTTGTCCGTTCCCAGGGTCGGGCTTATCTCACTCGATAGAAGAAGGCCTCAGAAACTCATTCAACTTGTTCTCTCCTTCCCCTCCGCTCCTCTCTGTCATATCCACCGAAACCCGAATCTTCGACATGAGGACACGCAGCCAGAACAAGCAGAGTGAAAGTCATCCCATCACCGCGTCCGCCACTGCTGTCCAAGAATACGACCTCGACGACCCCTTCCAGCCATCCAAGCCGTCTTCATCCTCTTATTCATTAAAGGTCGTACCATCTTCGTCGATACGCGCTCAAACGTCATGGGCGTCTTTGACGTCCCAGGAATCTTCAACAGACCTCGATCTTGACGCTGGGTTTGACGCCTCCGCTTCACCTGCCTCATCTTTCACCTCGGAAGAGGACACCAATACTAGACACCATCATCAATGCGCCACCGCCCGTCGTTTTGTATCTCCACCTTTGTCGCCCACGAGCACGCTCGCATCGCTATCACAACTTCGGCGACGCGCCTCTCCACCTGCTCTGCTCTCCCTCCCCAAACGCTCCGCCACCACCAAACCCACCCTCCAGGCTACATCTCCTTCATCATCAAAAACAAAGCGGAAGATATCCCGACTGCGCAGGCTGGCGAACTGGACGCTCTACTCACTAATCCTATATGCCGCTTATTACGTCTACGTCCTCGTTCACCTCCCATCCCTCCCAAACCTAATTGCCACCGCTCAAGTCCTCGCTACTCACGTAGAGATCGCTCGAGACGTGTGTAGAGACGTAAAGCTACTGAGTGCCGCAGCTGGACCGAATGATTTCGATGAGCATGAGTGCGTGTATAGAGAGCGCGCATCTAGTGACCCAAAATCTAATGAGCCCTTTATATGAACGCAGGATGGTTCAATTATCCCGAGTTGTACGACCCTTCTCGGAACAGGCCGCTCAAGGATTGGAAGTCACGTTCAAGATCATCTTACAGATTAAACACGGTCTGACGGTTCCGACGTCCAAAGTGGCCACCAGGATCTCCCATTTTGCCACTCAGGTATATCTTTCGTGTTTTGGTGCTTCAACAATAATAATTGAAATTGAAATTGAAGCTGAGCAAAATTTTCGATGGTTATAGATCGACGCGTTGGTCCCTATGCTGCAAGAGGTCTCCGACGCCAATGCCCTGTCATCCTACGACCGTGACGTCCTAACCGAAGAAACCATCTCTCAAGAATTCGATACTTTCTTGCAAAAACGAGGGATCCATCGCGTCACGGACCTTCATGACTCCCTCACCCACCTCTTACAACTCTCTCAGATCCTCTCGCACCTCCTCCAGACTGAGATTCTCCCCCACCTCCCCGCGTCACTTGGACCTTTCGCACAACCTCTCCCCGTCGTACACGAAGGTGGACTTCGAGGGTGGTGGAAACGCTCCGAGAAGATGCGCATGTGGGAGGAGGGTGAGTTTGGTAGGGAGAGGGAGGCAAAGAGGCGAGAGGAGATGGTCGATCGGTTGATAGAGTTTGCGAGGTTTGTCGAAGGTTGGAAGCTGGTGATTGAGAATACCGAACGGCGCGTGGCGAATTGGTTGAACGCGGAGGGGCTTTGGGTCCGCTCGGAGAGGTTCCCAAAACCAGCTTCGAAGCGGAGGCACGACATCTTTGTGGAGGGATACCCACACCTCTCCACACGATCTTCGTCTGCGGCACCAGACTCAGAGTCAGAAGAGTCTCTATTCATTGCCTCATCATCAGTCAACGTTGACGCCATCCTCGAATTTCTCCAACCTACGCTTGACGAACTCCTCGATCTTACCCGTCGAGCACGTCTCATCGTTTTCGACTCTAAAGTCGATACGCGAAGTGCCCCTCGTGTCGGGGAGGATCACATCGAGTTAACTGTGGCTGATGGCGATGAGATCGTCGAGGAGATCTGGAAGTGGCAGTTCGCTTGAAAGTGAGGACCCAGACCTCCTTTCCTCTCCCTTTCCTGTCTCGGGATGTCAGGTCCGGTTCTCCCCCGTTTCCGTCTTCGTTCATTCGTGTTCCGCCGGTGTTGTGTGTTGCCTTACCCAGATGTATCCTTCGCCGTTCGTCTCTTATTCAATCTGCATTTCCCCCCCTTTCATGGTAACCATTTTTCTCCGTTTCCAAGACTGTATCTGCTATCGCTTCTCCGGCTCAACACTCGGTTTATCGTCGTAGAGATTGAAGTCATTTATCGTGCTTGATCAAACGAAATAACGTCCTCCCACCTTACACGAAGCTCTGGATTCGAGGGGGAAACAAACCGAAACAATACCAACAACAACAAAAACTCTTGACCCAAAACTACTTCCACGGTGGCCACTTGTCTACTGGGATGGTCTCGAGTTCCCAGACGGCCCCACTCCATACTGCGTTGAAACTCCAATGTATAAAGTCCGTGACACCCACTGGTACACGGGCAGCTTGAACCATACCCTCAAAGTTCTTCATAGAGGGGTCACCCCGAAACAGCCTGAGTAGAACCTGAGGAGCCGTCGCTCCGACAGGCGTTTTACTAAACCATATTCTTTCCGACGCCGAAATGAGGACGATACGACGGAGACATTTGCAGTTCATCACCAACCCCCGCACCAGCACAGGCAAAACCGATACCGACTGGTGGTAGAGGAACAGGAAAACGACAATCTCTTCTACTGCCGTCGAGGCGACTGCCTTCACCAGATGATCGGTTTCGAAGATATCCGAGAGAGAGAGGATGAGCCTCCGAACTCGGATGGCCATCGGAAATCGGGTGGCCCCCTGGCCGATCCCGTACCCGAGCGTACGTAGGGCAGGCATCCTCTCAAGGATTTCGCGCATTTCTTCTTTAAAACGCATAGTACCGTTGGATGAGAGGACACGTTGAACGTATGGCGCGATCCAGAGCATAATGCTCCTCAAGGAAGTATGGGCGGCGGCCGCATCGTGTGGCGTCTGTTCTGGCCCCATTAAGGGCAGCATTATCAAGAACGACTCGACATGAGACGCCAGAGGTCCCTGTGGGGGGCGGAACGCTCCATTGTATAGCGTGTCGCTGAGGGCCGAGAGCTGGAGGACATTTGTTTGGGTGACCGTGACGTGTCGGTATAAGACCGGCTCTGTATGAGAGTGGATAGCCTTACTGACTTGAGATAGTGAGAGGAGGGTGCGGAGTGTCATCGAGGAGAAGCGGAATGCGTCAGCCGGAAGTCGACCGACTTCTTGGATGATTTGTTGGTGTAGTTGAGCGGGGAAGACCGGTGCGCGAGTGACCGCCTGGAGGGGCTCGACGTTCGGGCAAGCAGAGAGTGGGATGGGACTACTCTTCGTATCATCTCAGAGCTGGATTATAGAGGGAGCAAAACAGATCAACGCACCGAGAAGCCTGGGGCGGCATGCTACTGATGTCGGGGGAGCTCTTCTGCGACATAGCCCCCTTTCGATTGTAGTCTCTGTTATGAAGTTCGGCGTTCAACTGATCGCGTCCTCGTGTTGAGCACGGCTGACCAGGGAGAACTTCGGCGTCTAGGGCATGTTCATGCCATTTCATTGATGGGGTTCTTTGGACGTGGGGTACGTGGTGGAAGATGTGAAGTGCCAAAGTCGAGCGTTTATATTGCGGCGGTCTGAGGAGGCTCTGGCTGCTCGGGATTGTTACAGCCGTTGGCCATGACAGATTGCACACAGCGAACCCTGCATCCGGTGCGACTTCAATAAGTATCCACATCAGAAAATGAATCATTTCGATGCAACTCAGTAGGTCTACACTGTTGTCTACTCAGGACCTCGAAGGAGCTATGGAGACATGTCTTTAATGCTCACATTAAATTGGTAAAGGTAAACGAACGATTACATGAGCCTGCAACGGCCACAAATGTACGCCAAGTGATACGGAATATGATACAAAGGACCGCAAGGCAGACGGACTCTTCAGCTTTTTAACCCCGTCCAGATCACGTTAGGAAGAACGGCTCTGAGCCTCGTCGAGTGCTCGAGGGTGAGGTCGGCGATGCCATTGAGGCGTAGGGACGTGAGGGGTGCTGGCTCCACTCGTGTCCCTTCCCGGTAGTGTATGCGAGAGCGGCATTCGATAGAGCTTACGAGCTCTCTCAACTTCATAGAATCAATAAGATTCACGATAAGCGAACGCAAGCCTGGGAAGGCTTATGCAGCACCCGAGCCGCCCGTTCCCGTTTCCGCCTCTGTGACTAGCCCCATCAAGTCGGCTGTATAATCCAACGACTCTGGCTGTACCGTGATCTCCCGAAAGCTGGTGGCGAGCGGTCCAAACACCGCCAGAAGTGTTTCCGCGTTGTGTGGGAGGCGAAGAAAGGTGACATGTAGCAGCCGATTTCCGAGGACGTTTGGATGAGAGTATGGATGAATTTCTGTTTGGCCTCTTTATTAACGTTACGTGTTGGGGTATATTCAAGGGAGAGATTTATATTGGAGAGCTGGAGCGAGATCCTGTCTCGCTGTGAGACGAGGTCTACGATTGCATCTGTCAAAGGGTTCAGAAGTTGGGCCGCGACGAAGCGTAGGAAGGGTGCGATTGAAACCGAGATTTCTGTCTCCGTATAATCGAAGATAGGACAGGACACTCTAATATGAACGCTTAAAGGTAATGTGAGGCATTGTAGGAATATGAAGACTTGTTCCGGGTAGGCCTCCAATGGCGATAACGTATGAAGCTGTGGAAGTGTTATACTTGGTAGGATTGAACCACCGGTATGAGGAGTACAGAACGACCAGTGAATCTCCACCTTCTCAAGATTGGGGTGACTCTGGAGTATGCTGAGCAGATCGGAAAGCGAACAACCCGTGAGGCTAAGGTTTCTTAGTTGTGCACACGGCTCGAGGTCCCAAGATGCAGCACGGACCCCGTGGAGCGTCAGGGATCGAAGTCTTTGGAGGATTGCTATAGCGACCATGGTTATAGAACGTTTCCGAACGAGTTCGATGACGGAAAGTTCCGTCAGGGCCAGTGCGGCCAACAGTTGTGGCACCAATTGGCAGACGTCCTCCGACATAAATATCATGTTGATATCCAAGAGCCGAATGCGTTGGACACGTGGGAGGATCTGCTCTACGAACTCCTTCAGCAGCTTTGTTTGCCAGGCGAACTTCATCCGTATGTATATGTCCAAGCTATGGTCCCCGGACCTCTCTAGACGCCTCTTCATCGTCTTCAACCTCTGCTCATCATGCAACACCGACCAAAAGCATGCGACTCCTCGTATGACGAGATCCCAGTGGCGAGACACTAGTCTAAGCACCTCGACTTGGAGGTAATATAGGCGAGGTGTCTTGCGGAGGCCACAAAGTATCGTAGTTGAGATGATGCAGATGATGTCGGAGGGCAGGCTGAAGACGGGGCTGTCTTCGATAAGAAGGTGCGGCTCATTTGTGGCCGACCCGGCGACCGTAGCCATTTTGTTTTGGGACCTGTATCAAACGAGCCTCGATTATTTACGCCAGAAATGAAGACTTTTATAGAACATCTCATACATCTCCAGGTTTGATTCGAGTGCGTATCACGTGTGAAGGCTGTCAACGGCCGACGACTTGAACGAAGGGGTGAGAACGCTATTAGCGTTGGATTAGTTGATCGATAGTGATGGTCTGAGGCAGGAATAAGATCCAGGGTTTAAATAATCTCTCCTATCCGGCCAAGTAACACAGCAAATACAACACAAAGAGTTTGTCTAGGAGTGTATCAAATTGTCTACATCTAATACGTTCCCCGTTCATCTCCGCCCAGAACACGTCAGAAATCACGACTTTGAGTAGGGCTGATTGCTCGACGGTAAGGTCAACGGCCCCATTGAGGCGTAGGGGGTGCTGGTCCCAACCCTCTGCCTTCCCCAATACTGCACGGCGGATCGGCATGCGGTGGAACCAACAAGTTCTTCCAACGACTCCAGAGAATTCTCAGGGTTCACGACGAGTGCACGCAAGTTGGGGAAAGCCCACACTACACCTAAGCTATGTGCTCCCTCTTCTGTATCCACAACCGCCCCTATTAGGCCGACCGTAGGACCGTAGATATTCGACTGTACAGTGAGTTTTCGGATGCTCATGGCGAGCGGTCCCAACAGTGACAGTAGCGTCTTTGAATGGTAAGGGGAGCGAAGGGAGGTGACGTTTAATTGCTGATTCCCGAGGGCCGTATGGATGAGAGTGCAGATAAGGTCCCAACGGGGCCTCCCATTTAGCACGATGGCCTGGTGCGCATCGAGGAGGTAGGTTTACGTTTGAGAGCTGGACGGAGACGCTGCTCAGCTCTACCACGACGTCAATCATTGAACCGTCTATGGATTCGGATCTTGGGCGGCAGTGAAAAGTTGGAAGGGTGTGACAGGAGCCGTGATTGCCGTCGCTGTGTAATTGCTGAGAGTGCAAAATACCGCGAGCCAGACGTCTGAAGATGGCGTGAGACGTTGTAGAATCTGAAGACTTGTGTCAGGTCGACTTCTAACGTCGATAGTGTACGAAGGTGCAAGGGCGTTATTTCTACCAGGATCGGACCACTGAGATAAGGACTCCTGAACGGTGACCACGCCTCCACATTTTCGAGATCAAGATGGCTTTCGGATATGCGGAGAGAATCCGATGCTAATGAATGTCTCATAAAACGGCCCAGGATGGAAAGCTCGATCAGAGCTGGTGCAGCCAAGAGCTGCAGGACCGATCGGTTGACGTCCTCCAACATAGATGGTATGGTAAGATCCAAGAGCCAGGTGCGTTGGACGTGCGGTAGGATCTGCTCGGCAAGCTGCCCTTGGAGCTCGGATTTCGAGATGGAAGTCCCCGGTAATAATCATCCAAGCCATGGTTCCTGGACCTCTTCAAGCACCCCCTCATCATTTTCGGGCTCTGTCCAGCTGCTAGCACCAACCAAAGAGATATGGTGCCTTGTATTGTGAGGCACCCAATCATGAGACACGAGTCGAAGAGTTTCGAGTTGGAATCGGTGACGATGAGGTGATTCGGGAGGGCCTGCAAGTGCTATGGTCAAAATCTATATAACATTGATTCCAGGCCTGCAGCCAAGATCTTTTATTTCCAGACCTAGGGAGACTAGTCAGAACCATGGGGAAGATGTCCAAGGGCAGATCGAAAACTGGATTGCCTTCCATAGTACCGTTCTGCTGAATTGTGGAGGCGAGTGAACCGTCAGCTAACACCCTTTCAACGAGTAAGCTTTGGGATCTTTTTGAATGAGCCTCGGCTATTAATATTGTTCTCAGAAACGGAGGCTCATTCAGGAGGCTCATAACTTATCGATCCCTTTTGAGCCAAGTTGAGCAGCCTGAACGTGAGAGCCTCGCGTAGTCCAGCACTGGATATACGAGAGCTCGAGATCTAAAAGAGTTTCTTGAGAGCTAAAGGCATCCACGAGATGGTGGAGATTCAGATCCGCCCGCGAGTACCAGCAAAGTGGAGGTCCAAGGATAACACTGAACGTGAGAGCAGCGCAGATAACTCCCAAGTCCGAGATACCTACCTGACCATGACCCATGGATGGTATGAGCCTAAGTCGGAAGGGCAGATGTCGCAGGGATGTATTCGTTGAACCCACAACTGATGTTACTTCATGTCTCCTCACGAATGAGCCAGCCAGTAGCGACCTTTGCTTCAAACTCCACTACGGGAAGTCAATGCAGAGCACCGGTAGCACGCTGTGCGTTCCAAGAAGACGAACATCTGACATGAAATCAAAAGCGGATGTCGACCGAGGATATAGTTTAAATATCCTAGCCCTCTGTTCGGCGCTCCGACGCCAATGCAGAAGACATTGGCGCTAGCCACAGCCAGACAAAGCATTTTGCACCTCCGAGAGGGTCATCCGTCATTAGAACCAACGGCATATTTTCGAGCGAGCGCATTATGAAGCTTCTCGAGATAGGGATCTCGCTGCATCTAATATGCTCCCTTACGCGCGCTCTATAACACATTCTTCGGAGTGCATGTACCACGTCAACAGATCCACGGACGTTGTTCGCGATGATGATTATAGGTTGAGCTTATGACGGTGGGATTCAGGTTCGGCTCAACAGTTATAGTATATCCGAATATATTGCATGTCCTTCGAGCTCCCTGGAACCTGGAATCGTGGCGACATGGAGAGACGCGTCCATTCGCTATAGATTGGGTGGTCATGCTTTCCCAGGGTTTTCTTATCCCAGCCGTCGTAGTTGATACTGACCTCTTTTCATGAACCGAGTGATTTTCCTCGAACGATCTCAAAAAACTTAGCTGGATCCCGGCTGCACTTGGAACCACGGGTCACGAGGTATTACCCGGCCGGCGGCCTTGTCTGTGCGAGCTTTAGAATTCGGTTAAACTAACGAGCTTGAGCTTCGTCGTCGCCCCTTTGCTGTTATGATCTGGTCGCATCTCGTTCTCGCCATCTAACTTGAATGTCCAATTCTATCTCAAGCACAGTGATACTGTAGCCACAGTACCATAGTAGAACCACAAGGTTGTCGGACGGATGGGGAAACGGAGAAACACTAAATTCGACTCGGGAATACTAACCAGATAAAGACCAAAGACTGAGCTGTAGGAAGGTGTCACCGACACATCCTGGACGCCCCTTGCATCATGTCAAGCATAACAACGAGCCAACGTTATGTACTGGCGCGCTCTGCATCATACGAACTGCCAAAGCCCAATGGTTCCATTGTTCTCTCCAACCTTCCCGCCGCGGGGCCTACTCTCGAGCGAGGTTCAAACATAATAATGACCGACCCTGGTAAAGATGAAATGCAATTTAACCTGACCTCGTGCAAGAGCGTTCCAGCCGACGGCCCTGCCCTTGACGGATACACCATGTCTCTCACGCAAGAACGGCTATCCCTGGCATCGCTTTGCTTGTGCCTTTTCTTGGCAGGCGAATTCGATTTAGATCGTCATCTATGTGCAAAGAAGCTAATTTAGCCCTTCGATTTCTGTCGCTAGGTTGGAACGATGCGACGCTGGGTCCGATGCTAACACGGATCCGAGAGTATTATGGCGTGAGGTGTCCAATATGTGCTATCAATACCACAGCACCTAACATGGGGCTACTTCCATAGATTGACTACACCGTAATCTCCATACTATTCCTATCCCAATCCATTGTAAGCTGGTCCTGCCCATCAGCTGTCTCATCACTCATAGTCCTCTAGGGCTTCATTATGGGTGCTGCATCCAATCTGTACCTCACAGAAAAAATTGGCTTCGGGAAGGTCTGTCTCCTCCCTTGCATCCCGCCCTAATCCACCGGCTGAGTTCCTTTCATTCCCATCAGCTTATCGTTGGAGGTGCGTAATGAGATTTCTTTCTTGACTAGAGTGCTCAAACTCGCCTGTACCGTCAAGGTGCTGCCGTACAGGTGGCCATGTATGCGATTATGTCACCTGCACCTCCCTTCCCTGTATTGTGTGTCACATATGTGGTCAACGGACTCGTCATCGCTGTGCAGGTACGAGCTGCTCGAACTTAGGCTCTCCACACCCGAATGCACTGAATAGTGTACTTTCCTCGTCTCAGGATTCCCAGGCTAATACTTTCATTGCCAGCATCCCCCAGAATGGATCGTTTAACATGGGTATACTTCACTCAATTTACGGTATAATTCTTCTCAAGCTTGGCGACGTCAAATCTAGTACTGATTATCTTGCCTTTGACTACAAGGCTTCGGTTTGTTCGCCTCTCCTTGGGTCGCCACTCAATTCGCTACGCGACCCCGATGGTCTTTCCACTTTCTGGTGTCTATGTCCATCGCCGTCCTCAACACCGTTGTCCTCGCTTACATGTTTCGAGGGAAGAGGCAAGATTGTTGGTCAAAGTCTATCGCATTTGTTTTGTTGGGGAGGTCGCTGATCAGCATCTGCTGCTAGATTTCATCCCCGAACGAACACACAATGAAGCTGGAGAGCCTAACCCTGAGCACACCCTTGGAAGAAAGTATAAGCTCATCTTGGGTCACCGATCTGTCCAGCTGCTTTCGGCATGGATTTTCGTTTACTTGGGCGCCGGGGTAACCATTTCGTACGAATTTCGTGCATCGCGATTATTATCAAGAATCTGACAACCCATGATCTCAGAGGATGGACTGTGACATACCTCCAACAACGACGCAATGGAGGTCCATCAGTCGGCTACGTATCCAGTGGCTTCGCTGGTGGTAAGCTCATAAACATTCTCCTCCGAAATGAGCAACTGAACCACGGTTGGCTGTATTTTTAGGCACTGCGCTGGGACGTGCGATTTTGATACCTTTAACCAGAATGGTACACTTGCGCGCATCGTCAAGGTTGACATGCCCTAACCTACGTACCATCTTTGAAGATCGGTTCCAAGCGCGTTATCTATGTATATTTGGCCGTAGCTATCGCGTACGTCACTCCTCTCGCCTCGTTGCTCTCTATCCCTTCCAAGTCTAAAAGTGGTCGTCAGCTGAAAAGATTGGTTCCTGCAGACTTCAGTTCACTGTTTGGTTCGTCGATAGTCTTATTGGAAATGCCGTCGCCATCTCGTTCATCGGGTTGTTTCTTGGACCCATGTACCCAAGTAAAAATATGATGCCATATGTCCAAGTTTTAACCCAGCTGACATGGTGGTCATTCTTTTGTAGTTGCGATGATCGTAGCATCAGACATCATTCCACCTAGGTATGTCTGCGTCGCCTCCGCATCGACTTTGAGGTCTCAGCTCACGGATCCTGGCTACCCCGAATGCAGCCTCTTAGGAGGCTCGATTGGTTTTATCTCCGCCATCGGACAAGCAGGGTACGCGTGTTCTCTTTCTTTCTTTCTCGAACAGCCGATCTTCTTTTGCATCAGGTGCGGAGAACTGACCGGATGTCGTTCAACCATATACACATAGATCAGCGGTCTTCCCATTCTTGAATGGTGCGTATACTGTGACTGGTGTGATTGTGACGGGAAAAACAATCTGATCAGTCCTTACCATAGGTGCCTTGACGAACCGATTTGGCGTGCACGTCATGGAGCCGCTTATTGTGGGCCTTTTGCTCGTTCTCATTGCCATCTGGTTCTTCACCTTGAAAATCAAGGTCTCAAGGTCTGATTGAAGCAAAGCATATCCGGAGGCTGAGAAGCAGATTCATCCGAAAAACATCTTACTCTCGAGCAATGATTACTGTGTTTATCCTCAATATGGATGCGAGTTGGTCTATATGAGCGTTGTCGGGAAGTGAGCCTAAGTACGCCGACATGCCAAGTGGTATGTTTCATGTAGTTATCAAAGTGGCAAGCAACAGCAAGGACAGTCAACCCACAAGTCTCCATATTGCCCGACCCTAAGAACAGTCAATTCGGGAAGGTAAGAAGCTTAAGAAAAGAAGCAGAAAGAAAATTGATGTAAGGCGAGGATGAGGATATCGGGTTTCAGGTGGGAAGAACTTCGAGAGCATATAGGTCGCAGAGCGCCAGTTCTGATGACAACAGTGGTGTCTGAAGTGTTGTGTCTTGAGTCTGATATCTGATGGTGGTGTATGTGAGAAGATCGACTGGAAAGATATGAATATTGCGAGATGAGTAGCAGCGTAACAATGGAGCACGAAGTGAAGAAGAGGGTAATTAATGTGTGTTTAAGTGACGTGGACATCGGAGAGGGCGAAGGAATCCTATAGCTAGAAAATGACATGCTGTTGGTCGCATATTGAAAGGTGACTATATTTGGAATAATCATAGCATACCATTGACGAAGCTCAACGTCGTAGACTCTCTATGGTCCATAAATGAGCTAACACCGAACAACCATCCTGACGGCGTGATAAGAGACTAAAGGGGATGCGGCTGTACATACAGAGTAGAAGAATTTGTGAGCT
The DNA here is from genome assembly GCA_019632285.1 of Tulasnella sp. 332. Lineage (NCBI taxonomy): Eukaryota > Fungi > Basidiomycota > Agaricomycetes > Cantharellales > Tulasnellaceae > Tulasnella > Tulasnella sp. 332. The sequence continues at coordinate 47,357 of WSTV01000062.1, forward strand.
TCTGAGTAGGTGCAAACCACGTCAAAAGTGCGCACCTTCTAGCAAAATGACAGCAGCAGTATGAGATCTTCGATAACGGAGGCGAGTGATATACGTTGAAGAGCCCAAGTGGTCGACGAGTGGGGGAGAGCAGAGTGTACCTAATATAAGGGAGAATGAAGTTGAGTTCAGCCTCGCGAGCGGAAGCGAATGGGACTTAGAACGCACCGGTAGGGAAGAGACATTTCGAAAAACGTCAGCGGGGAGAGATAGTGATCGCGAAAGGAAGAGACGAGAAATGAATCGAGAAAAAAGAAGACAGAGGAATAGGGATAGGGATAAATACGTGATACACGACAAAGAAAACGAGAAGGCGGGGTGCCAAAATATCCGTATAAGAACTGAACTCAACAACTGCACAGAGCGCACCGCGCGCTGCATCGTTCAGCAAAGACGATCATGATCGCCATCGCACTTGCTAGAGCTTTCGTTCACGATATGACGAGCCACGAAAAACGATGTCTACAAGAAGGACTATTGATGAGTCGGGATCCTCATGCGTGCGTCATGTCACTAACCTGATCTACAGGTAACTCCATGCGCCCAGGATCCTGCGCCTCCAAGAACCTCTTCGGAGCGGATAGGCCAGCTACCTCTGGACCCAAACCAGCACTATCTCCGGTCATCCTCTTTGACAAACGGCTGAACGTCACCAAACTTCCAAAGAGGGACCGAGGCTTTCTTGTCGGTGCCATAGAGCGACCATCCGTGGTCGATACTTGCTGGTTCTCTGGCACCGCCGTAGCCTTATTCACCGGCTTGACATCGATACAAACGTCGGACACTGGCGAGGGCTGAGCAAAGGGGCTGTCGCCGGTGACGATTGCATTGGCAGCTTCATCGCTCCAGAAGTCCGTTGAATCTTCAGGGAGAGGGATGAGGTGAGGCTCGTTGCGCGAGTCGATGGGTTCGCCTTCGAAGCGCTTGCTGAGGTTATGAAAAGCCTCGTCCTGCACCATGGGCTTGGATGGAGGCGGAACCTGAGCGGACCCAGCATCAACGGCGCCGACCGTGGAACTGTGACCAGAAGATTCTACCTTCACAGCAACTGGATTGAGTGGAGCGAAGTTGGAGGTCTGCATAGTGTAGGGGGATGGTGTCAAAGCGAGGAGAGTGGCGGATGTGGTAGTCGGGGCCGCTTTCAAGGCAGTTGAGATAACAGAGAAGTTTGGTGAGGGACAGTTCGGGGTGTAAATGAACCGTCGCTAGTTACATCCATACACTTAGCAGAGTGCTCGATTATTTGACCCTAGATACTACTCACAGGTATCACGGATACAGACACCGGAAGTGGGATCCCAGTCGTACGAGAAAAATCACCTCCCATGTCTTTCTGGACCTGTGGAGTTAAGGAGCATATTCGTGAATAAAATCAAGGGAAAACCTGACACGACGCTTACCATGACTTTTATCTCCTTCGACCAGTCTCTGAGCCATTGGGGCCGGGAGTAATCAACGTAGACTTTGATGGCAAAAATGTAGTCCCCACACGCATCGTCCGCCCAGCGGCAGGACCCGCCTCCATAAGCCACGAAATCTTCGACAGACTGATTTCCATAGGGTTTCGTGAACGCCAAAGACACCAGCTTTGACTCGATACGGCTGCGAGTGATCGTAACAATGCGCTCAACGAATTCGTTCGGATACAGTCGTTGACTCAAGTTGCATAGTCCCTCGAACAACACGTCCGGTTCCAGGCGGAGATCGATCTTGAGACTAGATAGCGAAACGTTTATAGTCAGACATAATGACTAAAGCAGCTATCATTAGTAGTTTATCGCGCTCACCTCGGAGTAGCAAGCACAGGTTGACGAAAGACCTTGTCCGTGCCTGATTGTTCAGCCTTCTGAATTGACTGGAACGAATACCGAAATGTGAACATCAACGTGAAAGAACTTAAGCATTATGACCGCAACTTACATCTATATCGGACATCTGCAGCTTTTCAAGTCTATACTGGCCATCAGAGATTATTTTGATAGATTTACAGTTCCTCACTTACTCGGCGGTGATGAAGTCTAGAGACTTCGCAAATGCATGTCTGAGGAGGCAGTAGAAGCGTCAATCGGAGAATGATCTCTAAGAGATCGAAAACTGTGGGGCGCTTACTCTTTCAATGCTTGGGGGGAGTAGTTTCGGAGCGTTTTGATGGGCTTAGGGAAGACTCGACGTGACCGCTTGAATGACTTGTTGGATTGAATTGTTAGCACCAAATGAATCGGACCGCGAAGACTACATGGACGGCTCAGAAACTTACGAACGCCTGGGAGACTTGCAGCCTTTCAAATCTAGGAATACGGTTAGGTTAAGGACTTGTGTGAGAGGAAAACAAGAACGTACTTGTATACTAGGTCATCAACGGACACCACCTGTTGTTGGATAAATCCTCCAAGGGTGGATTGTTGATGAGTCGGAAAAAATCGGTGGTTTCTAGACCACTCAGGCCATTCTTGAGGAGGAACACGAAGCGGCAACGGCCTAGGATTGCTCTGTCGGGATGGTGATCCAAATAACAGCATCCTGAAGGCCTATCAATGGCGAGGAGTAAGTTTCAGTGAGGAGTAGACAGATGTACTATACAAAGAAATGACCCGTACTTGGTACAGAGGACCAGCCGCATCGAAGACGCCGATAATCCTGCCACGATGACGTGCCAAAATCTATAGACCAAAGAGTTCAAAGATGCGCTGCGACTCTAGTAATTCCATTTCCGGCAGAAACACTTACTAGGCTTTTGCTCGTGGTAACCCACGGCAAGAGGGGCATAGCAGTATCGACCGCGACAGTTCGGAAGACACCTCGGCCGATTGACTACGGAATCAACAAATAACCATCAGTTTAAAGATAAAACGCTCGCGAGCTGACACTGACGCTCAGGATCAGAGAGATTCGGTCTCTTTTCAAATGATCCGATGTGTGGAATGATGGGAGGAGAGCTTTAAGAGCCTGAGACGGGATGGTATCAGTGGACTGCTATCAAAATCATCAAAAGCCAATTTTACAGACCTTGTAGAGAGGACTGTGAATGGCGATGCGACCGTTTAGTCGGTACGTGTTGTCGGTGAGGGTCTAAAGAGAGGTTTCTAGGTGGATGAACAATACCCGTAAGGAGTCGAACTGGACCGACAACTCACGGTGAAAGCCGTATACGGATAAAGTCCATCCTGAGACTCTAATATGTTTTCTAGCGTATAGACTAGCGCCCTCTGAGAATCACGCGGCACATTGATGCCCGCTTCGGAAGCAAAGTACGCGCCGAACTCCCCTAGGTCGCAGCCTTCAAAGAAAACTTCATCAAGAAGCTATATTCAATACCGTCAGTGACCAAGACCTATATGAAAATAATAAACGCGTGCAAGTACCGACTGAGCTTCGCGAAGAACTGTCGTCGTTGGCGCCGCGGGGGTCGGAGCAGGAAGACCCTGGACCTTGACGCGACCGTGGGAAGCTGGGGCTAGGGGCGGTAGACCATGAACAGCGGTCGGTAGCGAGGTCTCAGAGATGTGAGGATCGGTAGAAGGGGTGGAAGAAGGAGAGGGGGCAGATAAGGGAGTCAAGAGGAACTCCAGTACGGTGCAATAAACCCAGCAAGCGACGTAGCCCGCCTCGATGAGGCCAAGCAAGTAAGAAACGAAGAACCACAGCGACATCATGTTGGTTGTAGTAGAAGGTATCAGCGTGATGGAGTAGGAGCTTTCAGTCGTGGGTGGTGTAGTCGAGAGTTAAAGGAAAGTAAAAGTGACGTGGCTGTAACGCGCTAGTCCCGTTGTGCAAAAACGCGATCGACGACCGTTTGTTGGCTGAGATTCACATGCTCCAAGTTCCCATTCAATTCAGCGTACACATTGACCTCCGGAGGATCGAGTGGGCACGTGTTGATAAAACAAGAGATAGTGGGGCCCGAACTGTAAAGCATTGGTCCGACGCGACGCGTCAAATACCGTCTACAGACGCGTCGTTCCCGACGAATGAGGCGAATTGTTATGCGTAAATCGCGGGTTAGGAAAGCCATGCGAGGCACGCTGTCGTGGTATAGGTTCTGTGCCTTCAAGGTCAATTCATTGAAGGAGCAAGTCAGTCCGAGATGCAATCCGCTCCTTCACCATGGCCGCAAGGCGAGATATGGAATCCTCAAAAGCATTGGGTTTCGCAAGGAGGTCTGCTTGGATCGAAACGCGCACACCAGCAGAACCAGTCGTGCTGCGTAGCCGTCCAACAAAAGGCAGACCTAACCAAACAAGAACTCACTCTTCAAGACCCAGGGCTGTCTCAGAGAACACGCATTCCCGAGGTGTGTCGAATACTTTCCAACGACACTCGAGTCACTTCATTGAAGTGGCATCATATCGATAATCTAATCTCTATATCTAAACAACACTTGAGACAGAAGCAAGGGTTAATACGCGACAGGAGGCACGCGAAAGAATATTCCATGCGTTTCTTGCCACAATGCACCAAACAATCGTACTACTGAGTTGGGCTCACCTACGCCAAGTTGAGGTCCAACCACCGCCAAGAAAGCACTGTCGAACTCCAAGAATGGACGGCGTAACATTGAAGGAGAATCCGATTATGGTAGACCTAGGGCAAAGGCTCTTAGCAGAGCTGCCATTAGTTATGTGGTTCAACGAGATGATCTAGTTTGGGCTGGTGCGTACCTGTCCAAAAACTTAATCGCGCCAAGTGGGCTTGTCCCACCCCACTCCAAGGAAGAACAGGTATGGCCACCATTGAAGAATCCTCCGAGTGTCTCACTAATAGCTATGACATTTTATAAGATTGTATGCTTGGTTTAGAGAGGCGCCGGATGTCCACAGCTGGTTGGACGGCCGTGAAGCCTCTAACGTCGAGTTGTAGGGTTGATTTCAAATATTAGATCCCAATTTCAATGAGCTGGCGCACAGCTGGAAAAGAGAATAAAAGTTGGGGTGAGTGCTGGCCTTGATGGTAGGTATATAGCTGCGTTAGCCTCATTGGCAGGATTGGAAATTAGTTGAGATTGATATGGTAGATTAAACATACACTGACCTGGCAATGCCAACTTGGAAGGTGTCCCCAAAGGCTCCCCAGAAGAGAGCTTGTGAATACCGCACTCGTCGCACTGAGATCTCACAATCTTGGCATCACTCTTATTTATCGGGTGCAGCAGAGAGCAGTACAATTTTTAGGTACCGTTTCGCGATGTGGATGTTTCTTGCCAACACTGACAGTCCTCGCCATGCTTGATTTTTTTTTCCCCCTAGTCACAGGTGAGGAGGTCGCATACTTGCTGCACGATCTCTCTTTTGACTTCAATAAGCGTGACTGACACGACCAGAGCTCATATCTCGTTCGTTACAGGCAGGGTTTGTTGGCATCTTCTTATGAACTAATGCAACCTTTACGGAGTTGACGATTGGACGTGGCTACCACGATGATCATTCTTGAAGCCGTCGCGAGTTTCCATGCTTGGACACACGCGCCCGCCCGTGCCACCGCCCATCAGGTTCTTTTCAGTATCTTTTCCTTTAGCTTTGGGGGTGGCGAGAGACTTAGTTTCTATCCGCTCAACCTCAATTCTCACCATGCCCGCATTTACTGGTGAAACCTCGGCCGCTTTGCGCAGGTTGCAGCTGCGGCTCACCAACCTTATTCCATCCCCCAATGAGCGTCATGGAGAAACTTCCCCCCGCCGGTCCATCATGGCGGAGCCTCTTATGGCTCAGGCTCCCTGAATATCAGCATCATCTGTCCCCACCGAACAGTCACACCTTGTCGATCATGAAATCCCAGTCTTTGCCTCGCCGCTGGCAACCCCCATAACTAAACCTCTACAGCATCGCACGCCATACTCAAGGCGGTGGTGGCCCTGAGCACAAATGAGATGGTGAGCGATATTGCCTATGCTGTGCGGGAGGCAGTGATCTGGAAGCTGAGCGAGATTGTCAGTGAAATGGGGAGAAGTGCGTTTGTCATCTGTGGGTTGAACAGTTGTGATTACTATATCTATAGGGTTATCCATGGTACCGATACCTGCGATCTTAATTATATCATCTACCGCAACCCTATCCATCAGCATGTCTTACATCTCCTCTATCCCCATCACCACCGCACCTGCACCTGTGACCAATATTGTAGCGTTCACCCCTTACCCTGCCTTGGCCATTATCGTGCGTACCCTCTTCTTGTCAAGAGTCTCGGTCAGCGGGATCTTCCGAGTCGTGCTCCCTACCCGCCATCACCCTATGTACATTATTAGATCCCAAGTGTGGGCCATCCTCCGCTGGAACGCTACGAGCGTCGGGATTGAGACCGATGACACGTGTATGCATCTCCCGCACTAGAACTCAAACCTATTCGTGTCATCTGCCACCTACCACAGCCGCATTGCATCGTTCGCCTTCGTCTATACCTAGAACACACACATCCAATTCAGTAGGTTGACAAAGCAGTATTCTGGTCTTTCCATCTACCTGGAAGATATCCATTACTCAAGCCAACCACGCCGAGAATTCCCGTTCTCAGGTTGCAGGAGGGCACCCCTGAGGGCGGATTTGAACCGATGTGGGCTGGTAGCTTATTGGACGACCTGCAAACTGGCTGGTATCTCAAGATCACTAACACACATATTGATCCAGCCAGTACCGCCAGACGCATGTGGCTTGACCTCCAAAGCCTCTCAAGACTTAGTCGCACGCCCAAACCAAGCTCGTCTTCCTTCCCTTCCCGCGACGAATTTATGATGCTTATGAGTCCAAGAACATGCTGTATGGGTGCTTGTATATCACTTTGGTTCGCTTTCACTAGATATCGTCAGCCACAATGAGCGCTATATCTATTTTATGGGATAACTGTGAGGGCCGACGTCCACAGCAGCGTTGATCTGTACCGCCGTGTCGATGGCAGTCTTAAAAAGTGGAGGTCATATTAGGTTTACGCCCTTGAGGGGATACCTATGGCGATTTTGGTGCCACCGACAACAGGAGGGGTGGCACGCTTGACCTTAGCGAGTATTCGCACCTTCATTTATACTGCTTCGATATAAGATATATCTATATACAAGCAATGGGGAACTAATGGAGGGCAGCCATGAACATCTCACATCGAGATCACTTTGCTTCAGAGCCCGCGACATATCACGACACAAACCACTTTAAACAGGAGAGAAGACCAACCACGTGAGTGGGCGCAGTTGTAATCCTGGTAAGGATAACGACACCACACAGCTGATGTAAGCGGCCATCGTGGATATGTCCGCTGGCAGCGCCTGCGTTGCTCGCTATTCTAACTAGCTGCAACGCAGAGCATTGTCTTGTCTGGCTGAGTGAGCCTGGATACACACCAGGCTTTCAGCAGTCTGGACAATCAAGATGGGCCGTTGGTAGAAGGCTACGGCACCTTGGCTTAAGGGAAATCAGAATCATGAAAATTGACCGTAAGCGAGGCCCTTGTACCTAGGCAGTTCGTGTTGTAGGGCCAACTCTATCATAATCTAGCAAACACCCGAGGTTTTGCTCTTCCTTTGTGGATGGTCCCTAGATTTTCTTGCCCGGAAGGAAAGAGGAAGCACGTCCATCCTAGGGAAGGCTTCGACAATCGTTGATAAGCAACCTCCTGGCGGCGAGCTCGGTATGCCTGCATTGCCAGGATTGCCAGCTTGATTTGCTTTAAGCTTTGTCTTTTAAAGCGTGGTTCGGTCCAGTAGCAGCGATCAACAATGACGGCCCAACCTGGCGGCCGGATAGGCGGTCAGTAAACAGTGAGTTATCCCTGGGCGTGCTTTTTAGGTGAGCCATCTATGATAACCTTAAGAATATAATGAGAGTGATGGACCTGTGTATGGTAATATAAGATGTCATGGATTGGGATGTGATCGGTGAAATATTCTGGAAGGGCTTACAGGTGGTTTGGGTTGAATTCCTTGAGTAAGATAGCAAGAATTGAATCGGGCTATGGTTGTAGGAGTTTTAGTATCCAGATATTCTCTTGCGTGAAGTTAGCACTTAATCATAGTCTGAAATTTGAATTAGAGCACATCTGAACAAGAAATCTGACTCTCTGACTCACTAGCAGTCATGGTATCGAAGCGGATTGGTGAGCCGGCGGGCGTTCGGGATGGAAGGTGAGCCACACTCCCTCGCCGGCAGAAACGACTTTGAAGAGAACATGTGAGCTGGCGGATGCTCGAGATGGCATATGAGCCATACTGACCGCCTAGAGGAAACGGCGTCAGAGCAGACGGTTAAGCTGCTGGCGCTCGGGATGGCATATGAGCCGCACTCAGAGCCGAACAGAAACGGTGTCAAAGCGGGCGGGTGAGCTATCAGGCGCTCAGATTGGAGCATATATGGTACTCACATGCTAATCAATCTATCATTGAACCATGGACTCGATGACTTTGCCAACAGTCGTATTCTGTTGTTTACCCAAGGCGGGTGTTCGCAAGATTGTATTCTTTTCTAGACCTTGGATTTTCCAATGAGATGCTCCCAGGTGTACAGCATCAGGCGATGCTTTACGAAGGGGGCGTGGTGACAAAACGGGAAGAAGCGCAGTCGAGAGTCGCATATCCAACCATAGATCAGGGTCTACCCATCAAACCCAAAGTCCAACCTTCCCTTATTGTGTCTTGCGGGTCTTTTGCGGATGGATTTGTGCGCAAATGATGCAGCAGCGCGTTGAGACGAGATGAAAGCTGGGTGGCTTCATCGATAAGGAGAGGCCGAGAGTGATGTGTCCCTGAATATCAACGTCACTACTCCACCGTGATGTTTGCTGATCAACCCGAAGGCTGCATTCAATGAAGATGAAATGGGATGAGAGCATTTGAGTTGCTATCCTTCATGAACACCTTCAAGGGTACGATTGAAACTCTCATGTATGGGATTGGATGTAGGAAAGAAGATCACAGCGACAGAGAAAAGGTAACTAGATGCAATATGAAAAATGAAGAGATTGGTATCAACAATTGTAGGAGATCGAGAAAAGTGTTATACCAGGAGGGAAAAAAGTCGAGGCCTGCCTATCGAGTTTATGCAGAATGTTACATGGACGCGAAGCGCAGCGGCGCCATTACATCAAGCAAGGTGTGCTACTGGTCTTCATGAAGTTTTAGCTGTCTATGCTTTGTATTTTAGCGGTCTGTATGCGTTGCCAATACACAGCCTACTCACGACGTACGAAGTTGATGGCCCACCCAACGTCCGAGGAGAATGATGATACGAAACGCTGCTTGTCTGGGCAGTGCGATATGAGCGATGGCTGGACATTGATGCAGGAACGTGTTGGCTTGGCGTGGCAGATATTGGTGTCGACGGAAGTCCGGATGAAGTTGGTGCACGTGAGCTGACTCTAGCCGTCAGTGGTGTCGGTGCCCCAATCAAGGACTTCCTAGGGGTATGCGACTCTTGCGACTGCGGCGGTTTGTTACTCCGGCTGCTCACACTTGACGAGGAAGACGAGAGGAAGTTACGAGTTGCCGAGGCTGCCGCAGCCAAGGCTGGTTTCGGTTTTCGACCGTTCGCAAGGAAAGGATGGCGGGTAGCTGGTTGCGGTTTGAGGCGACGATCCGGGTCCCACGTCAGGCACTTGGCGATGAAGTCGATAAAGAGCTCATCATCACAACGCAAGACCTGCGCTAGAGTTTTGGATCCAGCCCGCCTACGCCGGCCCTTTGAGTTCACGACCGGCCGGGGTGCTCCAGTAGAGTCTGCCGGCGGCGAAAATCAGCCTGAGCACAAAGATAGCAAGAAGAATATTCACTTACCGAAGAAGAGTTTCTTGCGGGAGCTCTTGTTGACTAGCTCCTTGTCCGGAACACCCAATACTTCCATGATGCAGGAGAGTTGCTCTTGTTCGTTTTCGCCGGGGAAGATTGGGAAGCCAGTGTATAGCTCAGCAAGGATGCAGCCGAGACTCCACATATCAATGGCCATGTGGTAGTTCATGCCAAGGATAACCTCAGGAGATCGGTAGAAGCGACTCTGAATATAAGTGTACACTGCAAGACAGATTGTGTCAGATGATACATGCGTCATACGCGGTGAACATTCCATTGACCTTTTTCATGCTCAAAGCAACTACTGCCAAAGTCGATAACCTTAATACCGCTTTTCGCAGGGTGGCGAAGCAATATGTTCTACGCGAGGGGAGGGATTAAGATGCTACTGAGGCGATTTGAGTTTGTTTTGCAACATACCTCTGGCTTCAAGTCACAATGCACAATCCGATGGTGTCGCATAAGGGCAAGGGATCCCAACATCTGAGCTGTAAATCGTCGTATCAAGGTAGTCGTGAATCCCACAAACCCGTTCGCCTTGATCAACTCGTAGAGGTTGATGCTGAGTAATTCCATCGCGATACAGAGATGATTTCGGAAGTAGAAGTGCTCCGACATTTTGATGACATGGTGCTTCTCATCAGCATCCTAGGAGGATGATGGTGACGTCAGTGATGCCAAACACACGTCTATATGTATTCCGTACCCATTTCCGAAGGTTGTCGAGAATTTTGATTTCCACAAGGGCTTGGTGGTGGAAGCGCTTCTTATTGCGGATGATCTTGATCGCCATGGACTGGCCGGTAGCGTGGTCGCGGGCTTGTAGAACCTGGCCGAAAGAGCCTTTACCAAGCGTGCCAATGACCTCATAGCGGTAGTTCAGATGATCATGGTTGACAACCAGGTAATCACCGCGATCGTCGTCGTATCCGTAATTATTGTTCGGGTTGTCGCGAGTAGCTGGCTTCTTATCGCTGAATGCACCAACGCAGTATACATCTTTGAAATCCAGTATCTCTTTCCGCTCATAATCGGACAAATGGGAGCCTTGACTGCTCTTTAATATCGCTAGAAGGGTCGAAGATTAGTTATCAATGGGAACAGAGCCACTCTGACAGCCTCCAACTCACCGGCCGGTGACGACGGAGGTACAGGAGGTAGGGGCTCCGGGAACCGCAACATCTCATCGAGATCTTCCTTCTTGGCGCCATTGGCAAGCTTCCGCGCCTGGGTGCGCTTGATGTATGCCATCATTTCCTCATCACCCATCACCTCATCCTCATCCAAAGAGCTAGGTGACGGTGATGGTGTCGAGAAAGATTGTCGGCTAGAAGATGGTGATCCATTCTGGTGAGCGGAGGTGTTGGCAGCTGACGAGATGATTCGCGGAGCAGGTAGGCTCATTTTTGGGGTAAGCATCTTCATGGACTTGGATGGCGACAATGTGGAGAGACGGTGAGAGCTAGTGGAAGAGTTTTGGACGAGTGCAGCAGTAGAAGAAGACACTGGTTGTACCTCTTGCGTCGCCGCTGATAACGAGGTGATGGATGTGTTCGATGCCTTTCGGAGACCGGAATAGAGCGAGTCTCGAGGAACTGGGCGCTTACTGCTTGTTACTGACGATGCAGGGATACCAGACTGGCGAGGTGCACGTGAAATGGACTGTGGCGACGACCGAGTGGATGATCCCCTCACAGCAGCCGTCGCAGCATGCGTAATTGTCCCAGATTTCGCTCCCGGCTCTGATGTCTCGATGACTCCGAAATCGGAGACAAACGACGTTGTTTGCGGTTGCGGAGATGGAGGAACCTCAGTATTGTTGCTACTGACATTTGACATCGAACTGTTGTTCAGGCTCGCTCGTCTGACGTGCGTCGCGGTAGAAGACGGGCCTTTCCAGGTTGACTGCGGAGAACTGGTAGCTGAAGTTCGGCCCGCGACCCGGGGTATCTTGGTTGGGGTATCCTTCTCCCTCATGGCACCGTTCATAGACATATTCGCTCCGTTTGTGGCCATGGAGCTCGCGTACTGCATGGACATGGACGACGCTTGGGTGGATGGTGGAGCCCCTACAGGACCAACAGATGGCGATCCCGCAATAGTAGGAAGTTGTTGACGAGACATTCTGAGCGATGCGTCCGAGGCCTTGTTGAGGTTGTTTGCCGGAGATGGTATCGATCTAGCCTGCGACGACTTCGTAGGAGTCATCAACGTGCTGTTGCCACCATTCATGCTGGAAGACTTGGAGTTCGCGATCCGCTGATTCGTAGATGCCGGCAGTGCTGAGACCTGCATTGGTGGCAGGGGCATTTGTTCCTTCTGCTTCTTGGGCTCCGTAGCAGACACCGTCTGAGCGGTCGGGCTGTCAGCCTTGGGAATGCAATGGGGAACGCGGAAGGATCTCACCTTTCCGCGCTTCCGACCCATCAGAACAGATATCCTACTTTCGCTCCTTTCTTTCTCTACAGGTTTTTCTACAGGCTTCTCCATGTGAACGCTTTTTCGGGACCCACTGCCCTTCAGTAAACTCAACATTGAGGATTTCTTAGTCGCAGACGGTGACATCATGGCATCTGGGGTAGATGCCGCAGTTGATATCGATGAGGTCGAGTTATGGTAGGTAATGGCCGACGAGGTCTGGCGTGTCGGAGACGATGATGATTCACCAGATGACTTCGGATTAGAGGTCGACGCAGAAACCTTCATTGACTGGGATGACGAACGTCGGAAGAAAGGGATGGCCGATGGTGTCAACCGCTTTGCAGTCGAGCGTTTCGGGCTTGGAGGTAGCTTTGTAGCCGTGTGCGTATGGGTGCTAGCACTCGAAGCAGTGCCAGACCGACTATGCGCCGGTCTCTCCGGAGTCCGCGCTTGTACAATCTTTTCAGGTGTGCGCGAGTACCCAGCCGCTGGGGAGAAGGCTTGGGAGTCGCTGCTGCTTATGTCGGGGGAAAGCATCTGGGGAGACCACGGGTCGCCGGAGTACTTTGACTGAGTCACATCCTTGTGTGTCTGTTCATTGTTGTACTCTTGCGCCTGGACGGCCAAAGACGAGCGAGAAGACCGTGGCGACAGTTTCCCTGGAGACGCCGAGCCGTTACTCCTGCTGTCCTTCGCGTGCGACCCGTAGGAACCTGGAAGGTGGAGGCTCAACGCAGAAAAGCTCCACTTCTTGCTGGCCTGTTTGACAGGTGTGGCAGTAACAGGCTGCTGGAGAGGCCTTGACGGTGACGACGGAATGTCAAACGATGGGATTATGATCGTTCGATCGGTATCCTCCGCGTTGTGTTGATGAGGCGGTGTGTAAGGAGACGATTGAGAGAAGCTTGAAGCGGTGGCTGAAGGGAGCGGTGATTTATAATTTGCAAGGTCCTTGGGAAGCGGTGGAACTGGGGGTATCCTACTCATGGCCTCATCACCATCATCATGCCCGCCCGCCGAAGGAGGACGTCGATCTCTTTGGCCTGCTGCATCTCCCGAATGGACACTAGATACGTCGCTGCCTCCACTATTCCTGCGTGCTTTGCCATATGAATGTTTGTTGGACATGGAGATGGACGTGCTGCTTGTTGTACTCGACAGCGTCGTGGAATCCCGGGAACCACTTGTAGGCGTACCAGTGAACGTCGTGGATGACGCCGACCCTCGCTTAGGAACGATGCCGAAGCTGGATCTCTGGCTCCCGGGTGCCGGTGCACCGTCCTTGCCGTTCAACGACCTCCTATTCGGTACATGAGAATGCGCGCCCGGTGCTGATGGCAATGGCGGGACCATGTTCGTGGATGCCGAGCCATGCGATGTTATGGAATGAGCGGGTTGCCGCTGCTGAACCCAGGATGATTCATCCGCGTCTCCGTTAGAAAGGGGATCGCCGATTTCGCTTCCAGGTGTGGCACCGGCTATCTGCTGGTTAGGCTCGGGAAGGGTCATATCCGCCACCCTCAAGTTCGACGCGGACGTTCTACCACCTAGCTGGTCCTTTCCCCCCATACTCGACCTCGCCTTCTTGGCCGCCGAAGGTTGCAATGATGCCGACGTGGCAGATTGGATCTGTGAGGAGTTATCCTGTCCATCCCACTGACCTCCGACTTTTTGCCCTGGCGTTGGAGGTCGACTCCCAGTGCTACCGCCTCCACCTCCACTCCGGGTCGAGTTTCTGTTGCGGACCTTGTTCGAAGAACCCACGCCGTCTAGCATGCGAAGGGCCTCGACAGTAGCCTGATCCTCCGCGCCAGCAAATCCTTCCTGGTTTCCACGCAACAAGGCATGCCCAACGCTTGGTGACGAATGATGTGTCGGTATCGGTGGCGTAACAGGCGCGGTGGCGGTCCTCATTCTGTTCTGGAACTGGCCGGTAGAGGACGGGGATGGCGGCATATGGGGAAAGTCTGTGTGAGTGGTATGGGCGCGGCGGGGAGTATTTGAGCTGATTGGAACCAGAGGAGCAGTTGACGTGGTCTCCGTGAGCGCCGAGTTTGCTGATGCCGATGCAGGTATCGAATTCTGTCTCGCATGTCTGTCCCGCGAAGGGCCGCTAGGAACTGAAGACGTGGACTTGGAGGGGTTTACCATTGGAGGGTTCGGATTGACAGCCATCGCGGGGTTTCCAAGACCCAGCGCAGCCATGTTGCCGTCAGTCTTCCTCTTCTCCCTTGCCCGTTCTCGATCCCTATCCCTGTCTCGTTCTTTGGGGTATCCTCCGCCGCCTGAAACTCCAAGACTTCTCCGCCGATTGAGCAGCCTTTCCTCTCGCTCTCGATCGGCGAGCAAAACGTCTAAAGATGGATTGCCTGATGAGGGAGGCTTTGGCATGAGCGTGCCGGTTTGATCAAACGCGAATTCATCTGAGGTCCTCTTCCTGGCACGATGAGGCTGCGGAGGCGGCACGTTGGACGCTGGTATTTCAGACGCGGAGGAGAGATCTTCAACATGGGATTGCTGAGCGTAAGCGTAATGGTTGTTTTGACCGTTGACCGGAGCTGGGATCGACGGTCGATTGGCATATGATGCGCTGGAGTACTCATACGAGGCGTCTTCCCTGATTGGAAGCGGTGGCGGAATGCTTTTCCTTGGTGGTGGCTTGTATAGAATCTCCTCGTTTCCGCTTTCGGAAGCCATGGATGGCTTGTGCCGTAAGCTTCGAGAGATGTCAGATTTGCGACGCGGTGCCACTAACGGCTGGGAAATTGGCTCTTGATGCGGAAGCGGAGGTGGCGCCTATCCATGCACGGGGAATATTAGCTTTGTTACGATGATGACAAAATAAAGCTCGGGCTCACCTGCGGTTCCTCGTGCTGCTCGTTGGCCCAAGTATTTCCTGCACTGTCGTCTGCATCGTCCCAAACAACGTTGGTATCTTCTGCATTATCACCCGCTGGCTCGCCCTCTTCTGCTACCGTCTGTTCCTTCCCTTCCCAAGCTCTCCGAGACGACGTACTTTGCACCCAGCGGGGTGTCGCGAGCTCGCCCACACCGACAAGCCCTCGACGATCGATTGCCGAAGGGTCACGGGCGGGAGTTTGCGGATCATGCCTTGTTACAGAAGAGTGATGGCTTGAAGACATAAAGTCGGGTGTCTTCGGGATTGTCAGCTGCATAGGCTGAGCCATCTCTGGGGGAGGAGATGGGTTGGGAGTCGGGTTGGAGAAGTAGTAAGCGTCCAATGCCGAAGAGGATGTCGAGGACGATGTCCGCGCCTGTGATCGGCGGTTATCTGGATTGCCCCCTGGGAAAGACGACGGAGGTTCAGAATGTTGTTGTGGCGCACGAGAATGTTGCTGATTGAAGTAAGGATGAAGAGAAAAAAACGTCATGTCAATAAAAAACGTTTCACTATGCTCAACTATCGAGGGCCATTGATAAATATTACTCACGCGACGTTCACGTTCGCGGTCTGAATTGCCCCCTGAGCGGTCTGGTTGTCGTGGTGGCATGGAAGGTGCAAGATCCAAAGTTGGTGGTCGCTCTCGCCGTCTTTTCTCCACAGAGAATGGCTGCATCTGTTGTTGCTCTTGCGATTGTTGCTCTTGCGAATAGCCACCGTTATCCTCCTCCTCCTCATCTCCTACATAAGTTCGATGCTCTTGTATATCCGCCGAATGCGCGAGGACGGGTTGCATTGGTGGCGCCGGTTTGCGAGAGCTGGCCGACATCAGTGGTCCAAAATGTGAGGTGAGATGGGCAGTCGTGAGGACTGCGTTTTAATACCGTAGCCGTTGTACTACGCGGTGGACAGGATGGCGTTGAGCGTGAAGTAGGTGAGATTCGTTAGAAGATGAATGGAGGAATGGGGCTGGGGCGGATGAGTTGCAGTCGACAATAGAATGTACAAAAAAGGGGGGTTCAATCAAAGGTCGGAGAATATCGTGAAGCAGTCAAAGGTCGTAAAATGAGACTGGAGAGGATAGTCGCAGATAGGGAGCGCCTGGTAGGTATAATAGGCAAGAGTGGTATGTGTGTTTGGTGGGTGGAGTAGTGAGCAGTAATTGAATGATCAGTCGTCCACACAACACGTTCCCGGACTTAGCGCGCGATCAGAACAAGGCCAGCTCATAATGTACAAGTCATCAATAGAACAATGTCCACGTGAATGTTGATGCCACATCCCCTTGAACGGAATTGTGTAACAAGAGAGAAGAAAATCATATGCCTCGTGATTAATGTCACCTCCGGTCAGATAACTTCTCCTTTAGTCGAGCCTTCAGCCCCTCTTCTAGAGATGCTCTAGTATCCGGTTCTTGAACCTGGCCATTTACAGCGCGGACTTTGGATCGAGACTCGGCATCGCCGATGCGAACCTTATCGTTCCTCGTATCGCGATCTAGCGCTTGACGGGTCTCGGCAGCCAACTTGATCCGAAGACGAGCTCGAACTCGCAACTTTGCCTCCTGTTCGTCCAGTGCCGACTTTTGGTTAAAGGACTGTGGAGCGCCTTTCGAAAGGGTATCACCGGCTGGGCCCATGGACAGCGAACTGTCCGCTTTCGCCTCATCAGCACGAGCGCCGGCAGCGCAAATACGTCGTTCTTCCTCCAGTCTTGATATGAGCCGCTCTCGCCGCAACCTTGTAGTGTCTCTCGAGCTTTCTTCCTCGGTAAGCCACTCGTCCGCTTGGCCATTTGCTCCGGCCCTGGGTTCTTCCTCTCGCTTCGCCTGCATCTGTGTCCTGGTCCTCGCCATCATCTCTGCTACAGATGCGGCAGCCGCTTGATCGACGGATGTACCGTGATAGCTATGAGGCTTTTGACTAGCTGCCTCAACCTTTGCATCCGACATACGGCCCGGAAGACTCGGTAAGGCAACGCCCGTGGAAGTTTCTGCGTGCTCGATCACAGTAACAGAGGCCTTTTCCTTTGAAGCTCGACCTTTGATGGATAGGCCAGCAATGGCGAGCCTCGGCTGCATTGAATTGGCTTTGCTTGCACCTTTAATCGAAATCCCAGCAGGAAGCGCATCATTCATCAGTTGTGGGGTCGTAGCAGGCGCGCCGGTCGGATCGAACCGCTGAACCAAGGTTTCGGGGATTGGCAATAGGCCTTCATCGTCTTTCTTGGCCACTCCGCCGGGTGAAATGCTCTTCCTCCCTCGTTGATGCATAAGGGACGAAGACGAAGATGGAGAATAAGGACGCCGGGATTTGTCCGGCCGTACAGGACTTCTGTCACCATGGTACAACAACGGATCCACTTGGTCCCTATATCTGGATCGCGACCTCGACCGCGACCTTTGACTTGAAGGACCAGGTTCAGGCGAGCGGGAGCGTTCTTGGTACCGGTCCCGTTTCACCACCTCCTGACCACGTCTCCTGCGATACTTCGGCTGATGGATCCTATCTTCCCGGTACGAGTTGCGAGGCGGAGAGTGTATGTCTCTCGGAGACCGTTCTAAAGTGTCACTCTCATCTCCAACATCTGACGAAGGTCCGCCGCGAGACTGAGAGTATGGCCGAGATCGAGACTGTTTCTCTTCCTCCGGGATCCATCGATCATGACGCCTACGACGAACCTCTGGCGGCGGGGAAGATCTTGAGAGGACAGGGGTGTCATACTGTGGTCCAGGGGCGGGGTGATATCTGTCAATCACAACAGTCAACTGGAAAGAGGACAACACTAAGGTCGAAGGCACCGACCTGTATTACTTTATCATATGTTGATAGCTCCCGATAGGGGGACCGAAGATAGGTATAGACCTCTAGAATGCTGTCAGTTGGTGCCGAAACAGAGGTCGCGTATGTTACTCACCGTGTGCGAAATGTTCGGCATTCACCTTCCTGCCTGTTTCAGTATACGTCGTGTCCATGTCCAGAAACTCAGCAAGCAGCTTGACAGCGGCCTCAGCACGAATATCAATAGATTTCATGAGCGCTAAAATAAAGGTCGTCAAGAACTACAATCATCCAGTACAGACGTGGATTAGCGGCCAGATATCCGGTGCTACCTGATAGTAAGACGTACTTCGACGTCTAAATTATTCCAAACTTGTAGCTCCCGTCGGATAAACGCGGTAGTACGAGCGATCAAATCTGGTGAAGATGCAAACTGAGCCGGGGAGGGATATGGTTTGAAACGGGTGTACGAATTTGACGCTACGTGCTAATCACGAGCAAAGTCAGCGCGGGATACGACACCTCCAGGAAGATAGATTTCGATTCACCTTAGCATACAGATTATGACGATAGACCCATTTCCGCTTCTCGATAGCTCTCTCCAGGACTTCTAGGTCCTCCTCTCCTCTTCTTCTACCCCATTCAGATCTTTCCACAGGTCGTGGATCTCTAGCAGTCCGAGATCTTATGATTCGGGTCAAAGGGAGTGTTGGCAATGGTGATGTACGGAGTGGTGGAAGATGTCGTTTTTGAAAGTCATACTGAGAGCGAATATTGTGTATAATATGTGGCCCAATATCTGTCGTGCACAGAGGACACTGATTATTAAAGGGTCTGAGTCAGTTATACACCATTCCAAAGCTCAGATATGGTCGCATTAACCTTTCTGGATTGTGCAGCCCACATCTCTAGACACTCGAAGCAGAACCTGTCGTGAGCACACGGGGGCAAAACTGTCCGGTCTACGATTGTCTGAAGACATATAACACATTGATCCTCCGGGTCATCGAATTCCATGCCACTGGACGGGTTGTCCATAGTCTCCTTCGGTGCACGTGGAGGACCTTCTACAGACGTGTCGTCTTCATCATCCTCGTGTTCTAGCTTTATCCTCTTGCGAGAAGATAGTGGAGACAATGAAGATGTCCTCCTTGACATTCCGAGAACAGATGAAAGCAGCGCAGGCGTCGTTGAATTATTCTGGTCTGAATCGGAACTCAGGGTGCGCGAGGATATGTCTACCACCAATCTCCACGGCTCAATCGACCAGCCTTCACCAGTCACTACAACATCTTAGTCACAAGTGCGATCGATATGAAAAAGAAGTGTTCTATCAGCTGGGGTATCTGCGCCCATGGCCAACGCGAGACGTCGACCGGAGAGACGAGCATCGTCTCAAAGAGTAATCCACTCATAACAATCCTCTCGTCAGTGGCCGGCATCCACAGGATCTACTGTAACCACTTAATGTATTGGCCAAATCAGGGCTCAACCTCAAAAGCATAGTCATTGAGAAGGAGATGCACCCACTCACAAGCTACCAACACATAGTTGAAGTCTCCTCTTGTGCTCATTGGGTGATGCTGTAACCAATGTTCCTCTTTATATCTCTTGGTGTGGTCATTTTTTGGAACACAGCCCAGGTCCTCAGATTGTACAGCTTTCCTTCTGTTCTCGATCTCGTTCATGTCGAGCGGTGGTCAGCTTCTCATAGCACAACGACATCACACCTATCGGAAAGTGTTGGGAACAATGGAGTACAGCCACCGAAGTCGCAACTTAAGTTTTCCCACCCAACACATCTTAAGAACCTATGGAGGATGAGGAGATTGGCTTACGCGATGTATCTTATCACAGATTCGTGATTCAAAGTACAATCATCACCCACATGGACGGCAGCTCCATCGAAACGTTGTCATGGGTGTAGGATGCTAATCCTCTGACCGTCACCTTTCAAGGAAGGACACCGCCAGAAAGTAAAGCCTTTGCCAATACGAGGACCAGCATGTTTCTGATGACCAATCACCCAATTAGCACTGGACCATATATCCATCGCTGCCTGAACCGCCAATCCATCATCCCCGCTCTCCACCGGACCCTCAATAAAACTTATCAACCTAGCTGCATTCAACTCGCTATTGCCGTCGCTCTTGGACCCCCGGAAACATGTGCAAAGATCCCGACCCTGGCTCACAACAGGTAACAACAACAACTACTCCAAGGGTGCTTTCAAGGTAGTTGAAGCAACTCTTCAGGTTTCTCACCAGCTCAAGGAACTTCAGCTTGGAAGGGGGTCCACTTTTGTTTCATGTCGAGCTCCGATGACATTGACGAGTGACGCCGCTTCAAATAATGAATTCTCAACCCTCAGCGCCTTCAGAAGTGGTAACGGCCACTCATCGACTGTTGTAGCGACCCCGAGTCTACCGATTAGTACGTTCGATCGATCGTGTGTGAATGGCCGATTATAGCTGAGTTGTAGGGCTTGTGCACCTGGTAGGCTAGGAAGGAGGTAGAGGATTTTTATCAGATCGGACTTTGCGGATAGGTTCGCGCCGATGGCGACTTCCAGATCCAAGGATACGTCAAGATGTCGGAGGAGAATGTTGGCTGTATTGAATTCCTAGCCTTTCCAATCTATGCAGACCCCCAGGGTGACCTTGTTCTGCTTCCAGCACCCCAGACCAGACAGGGCTGCCCCTAATTTGACTTCCGCCAAGTCAGAAGCTTCGGTGATCGCTCGAGCTGAACGAAGGAGTCCATAGAATAAGGCGTCTTCGTCGACGTGTCCATCTAAATGATGAGATTTTCAAGGCTTGGGATTCGTGTATTACGGAGGATGTGGGTTGTCAGCTGGGGGGTTAGACGACCGATAATCAATCTCCTGAGTGAGAGTAGTTCGACTGGACGGGTCTGCTTCGTTGGGGGTTCGTCGCCGTCCTTTCACGAAAACTCTTGGAGTGTGAGCTCGACAAGCGCTGGGGAAGCTCGGAGGATGACGTCCACTTGATTCGTGGATGGCCCATGCCAGATGAAGTCGCTAACATCCAGTACGAGAAGGTTGGATAGCGTAGCCGAGTTCCATGGGACGATATTACTTCTTAGTTTGATTCGACGAAGTTGGCAGGTTTGCCCGCCGAAGGGACCTTTCGTGCTTTGGGTAAACCCTGTATCGACAAGGGAGAGCTCCTGAAGCTTCGGGACAAGAGATTCAGCTATAGAATCCAGGAGTCCTTCTGCCTCATCTGAGTTTGTACCGAAGGCGTCGAAGTTTTTCCATCGGCGAACATGCTGGATGACGAGCGCCGAGAATTCGGGCATCTTAGGGCTACAAATGCGGCGCGCAAGATATATCTTCGAGAGGAGAGTCCTTGAACTTGACGAGGGTGTCTCTCACAATGTGCATGCGGTCGCTGCATGAGACTGTTGCCCACAAGGATGGCGGGTCATCGATTGAGATCTCCCAATCTGCCGAGACACCTAAGTGTGTGCAGACGGTCTTCAGAGGTCTCATGAGCCTCTTCCGATCATAGGGCCAGGCTCGTAGAGAAGATTTCGATGAATCGGCAGGAGCAAATTGATGGCCCGCGACCAGTGGTGAGGAGATGCTGTGTCTTCGCTCCGAACTTCGCAGTGCATTTTTCCAGAGACTCCGACTGCTGAACAGCGAAATCGTGATCGCAAAAGTTTGGGGATGAACTGTTTGAGTCAAGCCGTGCGGTTCAGCGTGTCGAGCCCGTAGGGGGGGTGGGGAGGGGTGGAGGGCGTGGGCTCGCTTGCGCCATCTCACGTCCCCTTGCCACTTTCATGAAGACCTGAAATGCTGGCTTCAGACTTTCTTCGTGAATTGGGTATGTGTTCATCGTTTGTGTAGGCTGGCGAGGGGGGTGGTTGTTATTCCAATAGACTTCGGTATGCGGAAGCGTGCCTCGTGTGCTTACAAGAGTGGGAGCTCGCCAAAGGGACTTTGTGACTGGAGATAGAAAAGAAAGTTTTGCATGCCGACTGCAACCATTCGTGACGACAATGTGAACCTGTACCATAGTCCACTACTCACACAACTATTTCGGGGGCGGATCCGAAAATCGAACCCTTGTGGCGTGTTAGAAGGGGGCTCTGGGCCGATAAAATTGCATGTCACTTATTCGGGTACGATATTCCTCTGCGACCCTCCTTACGACTAGGTCGCTCCAAATGCTCAAGCTATCCCCGAGCTTGTGATCTAAGTTAGTGTGTTGCTCTAGTCAGCTCTCCAAGTCGATGAAGATGAAATCACACGAGTTGACTTAACTTGCTATTCACCGTTCCTCCGACTCATCATCACCTGCTACATCAAACGGAAGCAGTGCTTTGATGCCCCGGCTAAAGCAAACTGCAGGGACAAGCCCTCGCCCAGCTCACGAGACAAAGCAGGAGAGCAACCTTGGGTATCCATTTCAAGCAAGCACGTTTCGGTTGAAACAGCTTGACAACGGCCAGAGTAACGGCACTGGGCTTTGGCTAGGAGCTCAATGTTTATCGCTCTATCTGCTGGATATAAACTACACCCTCATAAAATCTACTCGGGGCCGAAGGAAGCCACATTCAGCATATGGATCTCTTGAACCGCGCAGTCCTCCCCGGGCGATTGAGCTTGGGAGTGGGGTGGGACTTGGGGCGTACGTGCATTTTTTCTGCTTCTTTGAATGTAGCTTGCTTACTATGTGGCTTTGATGTGTAGCCTGGCTCTCGCATTGACTGGAATCATCCAAGCTACATCGCGGCGATGTCGCCACGCAACGATACCAACCCTGACGAGGCCCTCTCGACTTCAGCTCCTGGAGGCAGTCAAACCACTCCAACAGTGCCACTCGACGGGACGACATTAGGCCCGCCTTTCGACCTTATCATCACCTCAGACACCATCTTCTCCGTAGATCTATCACCGCCTCTCATCCGCACGATACACCATCTCTGTCAAGCCTCCGGCTTCGTAGTGGCAGATGAGGACAAACCGAGATACCCGATCGTATATCTCGCATTGGAGAACAGGGATCCTATCACAACTAACCGCGCGCTTGACGAAGCTAGAGACGTTTATGGCTTCACCCTCACAAAGGTGCTACATAGCAAAGTCGGTGGCGCGATGAAACGCGGGGGTGTGGATTGGACCCCGGAGGAATGGGAAGGAGTTGAAATATGGAGGTTGACATTGTGACGCGTCGCTCTGTCGTCGCGCTGGATCAATGATTCTATCATCTATACGACGTGTTCGCAGTCGAGATACATTTCTAGTATGATACAAGGAGATACATGTCAATGATGCTAGGAGACTTTGTGATGGTCGTGATATGTCGTGTAATGCTTCGGTAGTAGAAAGACATGGCGGTTGGGGCACAAAAACGTTGGTGGAATGATCCGAACAGAGCATGGGTTTTTTTTTTGAGGAAGTGAAAGTTGGTTAATGATACATAGTTCTGAGTGTATCTTTGGGATAATGGTCAGCTCATCAACGATCATGATGATTATCGTGTCTCACCTAGTTCGTTGTCAGCTGCCCGAATTCAGTCAGGTCCTCACTAATGCCGTCTCCAAAGAGAGAGATCAACGCCCTATGGAGAGATGCAACGAGCGTGGTCATTTCACCATCAACGGATAATACAAGCACTCAGCGACGTACTTGGAGATCGGTTGCCTCTCTTTCTTCTTTCTCGTCAGTTTCTCTTTCGCCCTAGTAGTCGCCGTATGGTACCATTGAGCATATCCAGTCTCCTCCTTCAATTCGCCCCGAGAGTAGGTAGTGGCCTTGGGACGCGGCACGGTGCGTGTTGGCAGACGGAAGCGAACGGATCCTGACTGATTGTGCAGACTAATGGAACACAAGCCAAAACGAGGTGAGCAATACTCGTAGGGACCAATTCGATAAAGTAGCTGATACACGTACCTGGAGATGCTGGGGCTGTACATAGGCAATGTGACCTGAATCTGGCAAAGCGTGGAGCTTGGAGAGTCCATGTACTCGGAGAGTGGGATGGAGGGTAGAGGCTTATCGTCTAGCGATTGTCTCAGAGTCTCTTGATCACTCCTTGGACTTCCACGGGTTGAAGAGGTGGCGTTATCAGCTGGGTCCCTCTCTGATACAACAGGAGAGGCAATCATGGACGTCATGTACTGGAACTCTCCCCTACAGAGAGCAGGAGAATGACTTATTACTACGCAACATATAAGGGAATGAGCCTGATGCGAAATCACTCACATATTGTCTTCTGTAGTCGACTGCTCTTTATCCTTGCGCAAGCTACCCATTGTCAAGAAGCTGCCAGTCGAATTGCGCATCATCGATGTGACCACTTCAGTGAGAGCTTCAGTAGCCTCGTTCACTCCAGTCAGAGAGGATGAGACCCGTATGGTACATTCAGGAAGCGCTGTGCTTGTCGGCGATGCCGGTATCATGAAAACGTGAGGCACTTTCGAGGCGGTAGCGACCTTATCACGTTTTGGACCGGTCGTCCGCAAGAAGTGGCTAGGCGGCGCCGGAAGATAAGCGTTTCAGAGTCTCGATGCGTTCATCAGTGTCGGTCATTAACTCACTTGAGGTCTCCTAGATTCAAGTCCCGGTCTCCAGAGGCACCGCGGGCGATGCCAATCGATCTCTTCGTCCCGGTAGACGACCATCTGGATCGTCACCAGTGTCAGCTGAGTGGCACTAAGCTTGAAGTCAAAGCAGAGCTCATTACCTATCACCTTTCTGTTGTGGGCTTTCCAAGGCGTAACGGAACTCCTTTGGCAACGCTTTGCGTTTGGTCTTGGAGGATAGGCGCTTTGAGTGGTTATCTAGTGAGGGAGGTTGCTTATCATGGCGACTCGTGGCATTCGTGAAGATGGAGCGAAAGTAGTTCATTAGATACAGGATAAGGACGCTTGAAGATGTGCGAGATGGTCTTGACTGGGTGGTCGAGGACGGTGAGGGCAGCAACGGCAGCGCGCACTTTTTTTCTCTCTATTTCTACTTTTCCCAGCACGTGCACGGAGTCGCTTTACCGCTTTCGGATACATTGGACTGGTGCTGTCGACGGATGTTTGCACATGTGCATTTCGCCATTAGCAAGGTAATATGAAAGGCAAGAAACAGAAAAGAGAAGGATGATGAGAGGGGGAGCACGAAAGGTGATAGAAATACAGGACGGAGCTGGAGAATCAAAGCCCATTCTATGGAACAACTGATATGGAACATACGGGACTGAATAAACTTATTTGGAGGTTTGAAGAGAGGATTCCAGTCGCTTTTATGCAAAGGAGACGTCCGGTATGGGTTTTCGTTCGCTTGCGGGTTGTCGAAGGACAGCTTCGGATACGCTCGAGGACGCTTGCGTTTTCGGTTTTAGGCGGAATCGACTTTGAACGACGTTGTCGAGTTTGGGCCAGATCTCGTCCGAGGTCGTTCCGGATAAGGAGACGAGCTTGACGGGTGACTGGGAGTTGTAATATTCTAGAAGCGGGGCAGTGGAGTCGTAGAAGGATTTCAAGCGTCGAGCGTATACTTTCTACAAAACGGAATCCAGAAGTCATTAGAAGCGACATAAAAGAATAGAACGGCAACGTGGAATGCACTCACTGGGTCATCGTCCGATCGTCGTACTAATGGCTCGCCAGTGACATCGTCCACACCGGGAACGTTTGGCTTGTTGTAGGAGTAGTTATATATCCGGCCTGAGCCTGGGTGTATCCATCGGTCTGCGAAGGAGGCAGTTTCAGCTTTGGTACGTCCTCATATGCGGAATGGCGTGATATTGACATACCTGTGATCCGAGCCATGATGACCTCATCCGGGACGTCTAGATGTACAACTAGACTGAGAGGACTGGACCTCTCTGCCAAATAAGAGTCTAGTCGTTGTCCTTGGCCGAGTGTTCTAGGGAAGCCATCGATGATCCAGTTCTAGAGAGATAAGTCGTGTTAGGAGGGTGTGCGATGTCCGAAATACACGGGACGCACCTTGCCCTTCAAGCTCCCTAACTTGGATGCAATAAGCTTGAGCATTAGCTCATCGGGCATCAATCCTAAGCGGAGAGTGGAGTGAGCGAGTAAGCAAGCGGGCGATTCGATCCATGACCGCAGGCGACGTACCACCTTGAGCAACAATTGCTTCGGCCGCACGTCCGACTTCTGTCTGATCTTTGATGTGTTGCCGGAGTACTGAGAGAGCAGTATTCAGCCGCCGATCTGTGTGATCTTGGAAAGAATTAGGCTCACTATCGCCTGTTGAGAGGAACTTGATATCATATTTTTCCATCAGGCGGCCGCTGAGCGTTCCCTTGCCGGCTCCCTGAGGTCACGAACGTCCATCAGCCCCAGCCGCAGGCCAACACACGGAATGTATTAGACGCATACCGGCTTCGCCAGCATGAGCATCCGGAACGATTCATCCTTGCTACCGCTGGCACCACTCGAGCTTGTGAACAGCGGGTTGTGTGCCGAACTAGATGATGCAATAGACCGAGTTTCGGCAACGTGCTTGACGGCTGACATAGTTCGTCTTGATGTAATCCGGAGCATGGTTGATTATAGTTAAGAGAGTGGATACAAGATACGAAGGTGTGGATTGGGTCTTATTAGGAGAACGTCAAGATCGTGAAATGGCGTGAGTGGAATGAGGGAGGGTTCCGGCTTTTATATGAGGAATTTCTTACCAGACTGAGGGCGCACCCCAGCGAATACACGGTGTTCCTGGGTATGTTCGTCTCACATCACATGCCCAGCAATCGAACCATAAAACCCTCGCATTAAGGCGTTTTTGGCGCAAGTCTAGAGATGACAACACAGAGTCTAAATCTAAAATCTACAGATGACGCTGACAAAACGGGGTACAAATCACATCTACACAGGACCAGCATAAGAACAACAAATGTTACAACAAAATCCAAAATCCGGATACAGGATGAACTGGTGAGATACATAGATAAGGAAGAAGACGATGCGCAGGCAGGAGAGATGGCCGTCGCTCGGCTGTTGGGGTAGGACCATCTCATGTCAGTCGCACACCTTGATATCACAGACTTGGAAGAATTCACGTACCTTGAACGTTGCTTGAGTGAGTAGGGGACTCGATTGGAGTTCATCCTAATCGTCGTCTTCGTCATCTTCATCTTCGTTTTCCTTCGCCTTCGACTTCGACTTCGACTTCGATTTGGCTGAAGGTGCTCCATGCTTGGCACAATGGTGGGCTCGCCGCTTGTGCACGGTGGAATAAGTACTGCCTCTACAAACGCTACCCGTCGCCTGGCCAAGTGTCACGTCTGCTTGCCCCCATGGCCGTTGTCCGAGCGTCTTGTCTTCGTCATCGGCCATCTTCCCAGGTCGCAATGTTTTGCTCCTCGGAACGTATTTGCAATCGAAGATGCGGAAGTCTTGCTTATGGGCTTCAGCGAACCGCTCCAGCGTTGGCAAGTCGGTAAAATCGATCGTAGACGGCCGATGGCGAAGTCGCTTGAGCATTGACCTCGCTTCAGCTCTGAGGGCTTCGCATTTCTCAAATGTGAGGATGGACGATGAAAGGTCCTGGACATAGGCGAAAGCTTGCTCAAGGCGCAAGCGTCCAGCGTTGACCTGTGTGGCCTCTCGGCATCCATGTATATCCTCGAAATGCCGTCGGAGGTCATAGATTCCTTTTGGATAACGGAAGGTAGTGGCACCTGCGGTGTCCTTGACTGCACCGCACTCTCCATATAGGCAGCGGTAACGCGCACCCGATACGTCCCACCACCACCAGTCCTCTTGAGCGACCGACGTATATTTCGTGGCCCCAGTCTTCTTCCTAGTTGCGGTTGCTGATGCCGCACCCGACCTCTTCTTCGTTGGCGCCTTTGAAGTAGACGCCTCCTCGGATGAGGTCGGAGCAGAGACTTTGCGTTTCTTCATGGCACGAGGCTCAAAGTCTTCATCGTTCCCGTCGTCGTGGTAGTCAGAGTCTGGATCTGAGCACGTCGACCTCGATCGCTTCAATGGCAGCGTCCTGGGGGCAGGCGTGGGCATAGAGTACGTAGCATCGATGTCTGAGTTGAAGTCCGAGTCGTCCCCTGTAATGTCGGACCCATCGCCAAACACCAAAGTCGTAAGCGTCAATGACTTCGTGGCGTAGTGAATGGAGGTTCCAGGTTCTGGATTCACAGACGCTGGGGATCCCGTGACATACGACTTGGCGGTGGTACGCGACGCGTCCCTGGGCGCTTCGGGGGGAGACGCGATCAACAGCGATGTGTCGCTCTCACTAGTGTGTCTTGTGAACGAGGTTGTAGAGTCGAGGTCGGAGTTCTCACTAGCATTATGAGTAGGGATGAACGTGGATCCTGAGTCGAAGCCATGGTACGTTGAAGTGGGGTCCGCGTCTTCAATGACGGGTGAATTGTCCGACAAGGTTGATGCGCACGATGGCGACCTCTGGCGATCCAGTTCCTCGACTTCTTTGTAGGAAGCGAGGGTCGAAGAAGGTTGCGAGGACGAGGACGACGGGGCTGGCGAAGCTGGGTGTTGGAAGGCGATCTCGTGAATGGGAGAGGGAGTCGGGTAGTCGTGAATAGTATCCAGCCAGTTGGTATTAGGAAAGACTTGCGATAGTGACGATTGATGATCCTAAGGGGAGCGAGCCGTAGCGGTTAGAATACAAACTTGGTTGAGACGAGAACCGATCACGACGAAGGGGTAAATAAGGTTGAAAGGCCGGGCGATCAAACTCACTTGACATGTTGACGTTCCGAAAGCTTGTCGATCGAGATTGATGATGGCGGCGTGGTGAGAGGAGCTGTAGTCGAAGGACTCTGTGAAGTTCATCATCCAGAGTGCTGGATTGCCACCAAACGGAGCGACGCTCTTCATCGAGTCGTCGTCCGCCTTGACGGTGTAGTTGAGAATGAGGTTGTTGCAAGCGACTGATCGCGAGGACGAGGAGGCAGGCTTGTTGAAAGGCATTTTCGTATAGTGGGGGGGGGAGGAGTGTTGAGAGTTCAAAGTAGCGATGAAGGAGCTGGTTCAGATAGCAAGAGACCCCTACTCTTTAAGGACGTTGTTGAATGTGATGGGCGTGTGGAAATGGGGACATGGAGACAACCAATAATCTTCTATTTGTTGCGGGCGCGGCCAAATGAACACACGGGGGGCAATGATAGGATCCGTATATACAAGAATCCCAGCTCCGTCGCTCGCTTATTGGCTGGTTGAGTTGTTTGATGGCTACCAACTCTGCCCCTTTGCCCACACCCTCTCCTAAAGGTCTTCAGGCATCACACAGCCTTTGAGCGATATCCAAGTGTTGCGTGATGGGACGGACGGCATGACGATCCTCCACTGTATTATTTGCGACCAAGCCCTGTCCGGTTGTGTGTCCAATAGTCATTGCTCTCTATGACCCCTACACTATGCGAGGCGAGGGAAAGCGCCATCCAGATCATTCATATATACTCAGCCGGGTGTTTGAGTAGGACCATAAGGCGCGTGCTCGACGCGATCGCGAACTTGGTGTCAGATTCCCATCGAGATAGCCTTTCGGCGGCGCATACGTGTTCCTGAATGAATTCTGGAGACATAAGGCTGACTAATGCCATCGATGGCGAATGCCCAATCCAGAACATAAGCGGCAACATCCAGGCGGCAACAGACACAAAGACAAGCAGTCGACAACCCGCAGCTGGTCGATTTCCTGGCTCTTAAGCCCAGCGATATTTAGGCCACATCACCTCCCTTCTACTTACAAGGTACCTTGTCATTCACAAGAAGGTTAGCCCTTCCGCCCGAGTTTTTCGAGTTTTGGCAGTCGGCAGGGGAAAGTCGGGTGCCGCCAGGGGATAAAGGTTCGATTGAGATCCCCAGAGCGACATTATTGAGTTGCGTGGTCATGGGATCCATTGTACGCACAGAAACATGCAGTATCTGGTCTGTCGATCAAAGACGTATTAAACGAAGGCCGTAGTAAAATAGTTCCCAACACTCGAGAGAATGGCCGCTTTTGATTCCTGCGGCTCTTTTGGGGTGCAAACTTACGCCCATCGTGGTCATAAAATTCATTTCAGTAAACGTTCACACTGGAGGGTCTCTCCTCCAGGTGACTGACCTACTCACGGGCGTGTGCGCAACTTCCCCGCCTTTGTCATCGCGTCTTCCTGCAGACTCGAGGGATGCGAGCACCGCGCAGCCACGGAGCCAAGACTTGGCGTAACCAGAAATATCTCGGAGGAGCGAGAAGGCGCCGCGGTTGTTTACACGTCATTCGAGACGTGTGGCGCCTGTCTTGAACCTTGACCTTCGAACGACATTGCACCAGGTTCGTCTCCCGGTCGATCGGATCCCCTGGAGAGCTAAATAAGGATGCCGGTGGCTAAGACGGTCCCAGGACCCCCAGGGCCAGAAGAAATGTCTGAGTTATAGGTTTATTGACTTGAGCATTTCTGCTTGGGCTAAGTGACAAGCAGGGTACCGTGATCGAGCGTTTTAGGCATTCAATAGAGGGGTCGGTCCCCGCCCACGCGACGGTGGCAAAGGGTATGTCGGTATATACCGAGCTCACGCCGCAAGGGTTTGGAGTACCTCGCTGGAAGGAGCTAGAAGTCTCACAACACGAAGCCATCTGCCATCTCTCAACTGTGTCTCGGACGTTAGGCTCCAAAACAAAACAAAGCAGTCTTGCGAATGACGATCACTGTGAGATGTTGAACAAGTTAGAAGTGTGGGGGTTCCAGTGGCTGCACCAAAGTTCCTCTGGCAGAATATGCACGTCTGTCCCCTCCGGTTTCAGGGTCGTTACTGACCGGATTTTTTCAGAGTTTCAAAAACGATCTCGATCTCGGGTGCTATTTTGTTGGATCATGAGAGCGTTGCGGCATATCGTGTACAATGCCGCAAAATGCCAAGTCAAAAAGATGTGGAGGGCCGAGTATGCCCCAAACAGTAAACATTTGGCCTACTTTGCCAGGAACTGACCCGAGATTTTACAAGCGCACTCGAGATGGCCGATTAGCTTCGAGCTGAAAAGGAGCCTTATTGGGTGGCATATTCGGAGCCCGCTGTCACAGGTGTTGAATAATGACGGCTGACTACTATCGAGCCTGTGCAATGACTTGATCAACGGTTGAAACAGCTTCTCGGGCTTCGAAAGGCCTAAAAGCACCGAATGCCTGTGAATCCCATGGAAAAATGCCACCCTTTAGTCTAATTCTTAGCACTCTTCGGGCCCTCCTAGGTCCGCAGACTGCGCGCTCATAGGAACGTCGTCGTCACTCGCAATGGAGAATACCGGGCGGCCGCGGGGACTGAGGTTTGCCGGTTCACATTATAACGAATAGGCTAGCCGCCCGCTCCTGGCCCAAATCCCCTCTCAGCTGCCCTTGAAAGTTTTCTGGTACAACACTCGGCTTTTCTTTGCTAACTGGCGTTCAGTGGCGAGCTATTATTTGAAGACGACAGATCAAATCAATCTCGCGCCTATTCGAGCTCAATCTCGCCAGCCTCTCGGTCTCTTCCGCAACCACACACCCAAGACCGCCACCTCCTAAGTCGCCACGATCTGTCATCAGACCAATCTTGGCGCACACCTTTGCCTCGCGTCATTTTAATCCAGATCATTCTGACCCAGAGTTAGCCTTGAAATAGTCTCGGTTCTTGGTGACATCTACCCCTCAATCATCCATCCATCCGCCCACCCACTGTCCCATGGATTACAACCTCGCATCCTTTGCTCCATCCTCCTTCGGTCAGCATGAAACTCACCCGTACCACGTCACACCTTTGGGCGCTACCACCTCCAATACCACGTTGCAGCAACCGTCTCACCACCCTACCTATCCCCCTGACGAACCGGAGTTGTACGGTGCCTCTTACACGGCCTCCTCAGCGTCCATAACCCCATCCACCAACCATCTCGTCCCACAATCACATCAGGCTTACTACACGGGCCATCCTCATGGGCAAAACTATCAGTATCAGTCCCAGCCCGATAACTATTCGCCACCTGATGACAAAGGTCATGCGGTGCCTGGTTTACATGAGAATCGGGGGCGAAGCGCCGCCTCGGCGTTCAATCTCATGGACATTGAGCAACCCCTCCCGAGCGAATACGACATTATGCATCAAAGACCCGAGGAGCATACGGTGTTGCTTCAGGTGCTGCAAGAACGTCGACGTTTGAAGGAAATCGAGCTGCAGCTTATGGAGGAGCGACGCAAGGAACGCGAGTCAGCAGCGATGGAGGAACAACGGCAGCACCATACAGTTGACGATGGATGGAGGCGGACTGGCATCCAGGCTGGTTCTGGGTGGGGTGCGAGCGGTGTGACGGGGAGACACATGACGACCTCTGCCCTAGCAGCTGCGAGCGGACGATCCTCGTCTGCTTATATGCAGCAGCAACGGGCCCCGGACCGGCAAGACAATTATAGCGGATACGGGAACTTCTCATACGAAGGGAATCATCCATCCACTTCTCGAACGGCTTCCCACATCCCCTCTGGAACTTCCACGCCCTCCACGGAGGCCACCGATCA
Source organism: Tulasnella sp. 332 (assembly GCA_019632285.1). NCBI lineage: Eukaryota > Fungi > Basidiomycota > Agaricomycetes > Cantharellales > Tulasnellaceae > Tulasnella > Tulasnella sp. 332. Next base: position 79,763 of record WSTV01000062.1, read on the forward strand.
CAAGTACGCCTCTCAACGGAGCCAACCCGCCACGTACTCCGGCTACTACAACGCGCACGCCGATACGAATCTTCCAAACTCGGACTCGTCCCCACCCGTCATCCCCCTCACGCAACAGGTATACAGCACGACAGCTCAGCCCCAACAACATGGCAGTAATACTGCAACCATGTCTGCAATCGCAGATAATGCCCGCGCGGCGGTCACGGCCACCGTCGCAGGGCTAGGGATGGATGAAGACGAGCCACTCGAGAGCTGGGATGGGGCAGAGCATCAGCGAGGTAGGCGGTACACTCACCCCGAGTCCTCGTCTCTGTCTCCGCCATCATACCGCCTCGCTCACGATGGAACACGCCCACCGTCAGAGTTGAGCGAGTTTACCGGGCTGCGTCTCTATGGGCAAGGGCGGGACGCCGGTCCGAATAATCACGCCGTATCATCGCATGGTGACTCTAGTGATGGGTCGCTTAGGGGTCATTCCACGACTCCCGATCACTTCTTCCCCATGCCTCCACCATCAATCGCGCTCACTTCGGGTCAGAGGCAACAACAACAGCAGCAACAAAGTCAGGGTTCCGTGTCCAACCAAATTAAACACCCTAGGCTTGCGTTTAACGGGCCAAATATCGCCGGATCGACACCCCGTCCACTACAGCCGCCCATCTCGATGCCGACGTCGACGCCAGGAACAAGCTCCAATCCCTACCCAGCCACGGCATCGACCTTGCAATCACCAGTCACCCCAACAGTTGGGGGTAAAAAGCCACGAAAGCTCCTCGTTGAGCGGCCCATCATCTGCAAGACCTGCTCTACGCAGATCTGCAAACTCCTCCTCCGGGGATTCGCGGACGAGATGAACGGGAACGCGTTCGACTTACACTATGAATGCCAAAAATGCGTGCTTCTTGCTACGGCGGAGGCCGGCAAGGCGCAGGGTGGTCGTGGAGGGGTGTCAACCTCGAGCAGTGCCAAGCCCCAAGTGCGGAAGCGCACAAGACAGACGGAGGACGTGACCATGCCTACGGTTTGTGATGTATGCGTGAGGACGCTAGGGCGTGGTGGCCTGGTCCCGCAGGTCAGAGATACCACGTTGAACTTTACGACCGAGGTCATCTGCCATGGATGCGCCGCCAAGTATCAGCGGTGCTCGGACTGTGGTGGGGGGTCTGGCAGAGTTGGTGTTGGAAAATGGAGGGCGAAGGAGGTTTTTGAGCATGGGAGGAAGACGTGCAGGCTACCGCATGTCAGGCTTGGTGGTGGGGAGGTAGAGATCAGTACGTGGGAGGTGCCTTTCGATCTCGAGAGATACAAAGGCGGCAGGGACCTTCCGGCTTTGATGAACGCCATTAAGACGCTATGGAGTGAGAGGGTTCTTGCGCGCTTGGCGATTCCCGAAGTTTTAGAAGGAGGTGATCCTGATACAATTGGACACCCACTCCCCGAAGGAGAGGAGCCGGTGCAGAGGAGCTATGCCGATGTGGAAGATATCATTAATAAAGGGTGGCCTTGTAAGCGAACTGCTTCGTTCGACCTCTATCTTTGGGTTCAGTGTCGTAACGTGTCTCACATTTAGACTCACCTCCTTCTAATTTCTCCTTCTGAATTGCTACATTTAGCGCGGGAACGCATCCTCCGGTCCACACCAACCTCCAATCACAATGAGTTCAGACGGTACCTCGGCCTCTCTTGGACAAAATCACGAGCGCGACGGGACCGCGCGGCGGGCAAGATTCCTGATTCAGTCAAGTACCCTCCAGATACGAGGGATGTCCTTTCGGAAAACGTGCGGAGAACCAACGTCCTTGTTCCTCCCGCTAGCCAGCTGGTCGGGATGTGGCTCCTCGATTGGGACATGCGGAGTAAGTTTTCTCTTTGTCTTTCAGGTTTCTGCTTGGCAATTTTCTTCTTCGAACAGCGCGGTTAATCCTACGCCGTTATTCGTCCCCGCTTAGATCGGACATTGCTTGTTAGCACATCTGTGCCCTTCGAGACCTCTGATGCGGAAGACAAGAATATCATCGGTGTGGGTGAGGTGATATCCCATTGCATCAAGGACTATCACAAGTTCGTTGAGCAGCATCCTGGTGCAAATATCAAACCTGTGTGTTCTTCGATCCCTTTTCGTTGGAAGTTGCCAAGTAACCATCCACTGACTCGGAACAATCGTAGCCCCAACATCTATGGGTTGCGACACGGTCAATCTCTGCCGTTATCAACGCGAGGATGAACGATACATTGACTAGGAGGAGAGGATTCCTTCCGGTTGATGAGTACTGTTGGTATTTCAGAAGTTGGCTTTGGAACCATTCTAATTATAAGCATTTGGTTCACCTTAAAGTGTCCCTCCATCCCGGCACCGAGAGATCAATATTCGAAAACCCCCCAGATGGACATACATGGACGGACGAACCTTGCTGGGCGAAGCATCCAAGTGGTTCACCCACCAGTAGCGAGGGCGCCGACCTGGAAATCCTAGCCCGCTGGCTCGGAGACGACGTTAATGCTGAGAAGATGGAGGAGATCAAGGATAACGAATATGGTAAGAAGAGTAAGGAGATGCAGATTGCGAACAAGGTCCGGAGAGGTGGGGCGCCCCATTGAAGAGTGGTCCGAGCAGTGAAGGATCTTCGTATTAGTTTTTGATCTTGATACCATTGAATTTGTCCGGTCGTTGGAGGTTTTCGATCCTCCTTCGCTGGTCACCCTTCATAAATAGAATACAAGGTTGAAGTGGAGGAGCACACCCTGAAGCAAGCGTGACCAAAAGTTTGCGCGTCTCCGACCCATACATTCTGCTCTGGACTGTTGTCATCAAGACCAAGGGCTGCACCAGGCAATACTCGACTATCATCTAGCCTCTTCGAAATGGGGGACCCAAAGGACCCAATGACAGACTAGTGCGTTTCTCTAGACCTCAGAATCATATGTTTCTCAGTAACCGACGCGTCTTTTGCCTCTCCCGCCCGCTCTAGCGAACGACAGAGGGAGGAGAACATACGGAAGAACAACGAGCTCTTGCTTCAGCTTGATGTGCAAGGCGTGCACGATCAGCTCGGTGTAGCTGCGGCCTCATCTTCAAAGGGCAAAGCGCCAGTAAAAGCGCGTGGCACGGCAAAGCCTGCCCCAAGAGTCAAGAGAGAAGCTGTAGATTCAGAGCTTCCACTCAGACGGAGCAGGAGAGTGTCGAGACTTGCTGTAGAGCCCAACGAAACGCCAGCACAAAAGAGAAAACGCGAAGTAAGTAGCTTTATTACTGCCACTCGTGTTGGAGTGATGACAGTAGTCTGACGCGTTAGCAACCCTGAACCGCATAGAAACACGACGAAGAGGTGGTCGGGGTCTCTCAAATATTCGAAGCGGTGCACTGATGAAATTTGAATCTTACAGCTTCGAGAACGGGCCGAAGACGAGAGGCAGGCGGAGTTGGAACGGATCCGTGAGGCTCACAAACCCCGTCATCAAGACTTGGATTTCGCTACCCTCGGCGACGACCTCAAGCCAGCAGAGATCCCGAAACTCCGCGGACTCTTATCGTCCTTGTGCTCCAAGAAGCATGCGCGTGCGGTGGGCAGTGGAACAACCTCTCGAGATGATGAGATCACCGCCGACGATAAGCTCGAAGAGCTTCGAACCCAAGCTCGACGCGCCCGAGTGAGGTCAAGAGCCAAAGTGACAACTGATAGGGTCTACTCCATGGCGTATCACCCCGAAACGGTGCATGTGTCTGTGTACTTTCAGGAGCCAGGTTGAATGCTGACTCTCTAGGTGCAGAGTAAAGATGTCGTCTTCGTCGGCGATAAACGCGGGGGCTTAGGCATTTGGGAGCCCTTGGCTGTGCCAGAGGAGGTGGCCGACGAAGATGACGATACCGTGATTACAGAAGGTGGTCGCCACTGG
>WSTV01000620.1:0-17155 GCA_019632285.1 Tulasnella sp. 332
CAGCCTGTGCGTGCTTACGTCGTTCAACCCTCCGAACCCAGGATTTGGGACTGCTACCAGCCGTCCCAATTTGAGCTCGAGGGACACTTGCGAGTTATGAATCGTGACATTGGTTCACTCGAAGCATCTGGGCTTTCAGGTCTACAGGTAGCGTTTCCCCCAGGCCTTTACAGAATAGTGATCCTTGGTTATAGACCTGAATCAAATCCAATGAAATCAAATATATTTGTTCAGGTGAAAGTCAGTCCGAATCCTTAATATCTGGTCAACAAGCAGCTATGCAACCGAAATGCAGGCAAGACCAGATGCGCCACTTGACGGTGCTGCTTCGGGACAAGATTGAGATTCAGTTACACGGTCTCCTTCACTCAGTACTGATGCGTGATCGTTCCATATTAGGACCAGCAACACTCGAATGTATCTCTTCTTTTTATTACAAATTCCTTGCAATTGAGGGGGTTCTCAATGGTTGTGATGACAATGTATCATCCGTTCATGGATGTCACAACCACCGTTGAGACAACGATAGTCAAGTACACTTGAACTCCACTTTCCCACAGAATTTTCCTTTGTTGTCACATCGCCGTTCCCACGGCTTCTTTTGTTATAATCACATCTCCGTTTCCTCCGGTCTTATCTGTTATTGTCACATCTTTGTATCGCAGGGTTCATTCTATGTTCCGATTGTATAGGCAGTGCAACTGACTCAGTTGTTGCGCAGCCTTCCTAGAATGTTCTCCATTGTTCTTAATTTGTAAATGAACACTGCCTCAATTGTAGAATGGGTATAAGTGGTTAGGAAGTGAGGAGGATTGTTCCTCACTTTGCCTCTTGTTATTTCCCTCTGTAACAAAGGCATCCTCCTCTCTGTATCTAACACACTGTGCACTTGATGTACACCCTGTCCCCTGTCCCTCGTACATATCACACTAAGCCCTGAACTCTGTTCCCTGAATTGTTGACATTGTAACCTGCACATCTTCAAGTTCCACGTTTTCCTGTGTTTACAACACTATCTACCTATGTCCCTGACAGAGGTTGCTACAGTGGATACCTCAGTCACTGCATGTGGTTTTGTGATATCTGCGTTTGCTGTTGGCTACATCATACAGAATACAGTGTGAAGCCGATTGGTCTTCAAGCTGGGTTCTTGCCTAGCACACTTCTGCTTATCATAAAGGTTGATATTGGTTTCTTTACTGCTTCAAATATTCAACCCAAAGCCCTCCACCAAGCCTGGAGTGTAAACCCATATCAGCACAGGTCTTGCATACTCTTGAGTGTGTTCTAAGCTGCTTGAGCCTCTTCAAGTCACACTCAACCCGGCGCTTGTGCTAACAACTTTAGAAGAGGCAAATTGTCATGCTGAGGGACCACTGGACGACAATGATGAAGGGTAGGGCGATGTGGAGCACTCAGAGCTTGATGAGAAGGACAAGTAAAATGTATAGAAGACATTGAGGAGCACTAGGAGCTCAGCAGTGATAAGTGGAGAGGAGAGGGAGAGGAGTACAGTAGAGGAGGGGATATAAGACGTTGCATGAGGAATAAGTCCTCTACGCGTACTAGTATATATAGGTTACAGGAGTGGAGGGTTACAAATATGACATGAGTACACTGTGCGGCAGTGTGGGAGAACATGTGGTGTAGAAGCGTGGGGCAGTGACAGGTGACCTCCTAAGTGAGAGAAGAGAAGGACACTAAGCGAGAGAAGGCTTACAAAGAGAGACACATGATAAGAAGATGATCTGAGATAAAGCTGAGGTAAGTCTGAGGTCCGTGTCTGTGGGATAGTAGAATGTGACCATAGAGGGAGTGTCACGACTTCGTCCTGCCTAAGTCCTACTCGAACACGGGCTCCTCCTTTATGGTCACATTCTACTCTCACAGGAAGCGGACGTCGGAATCATCACGGACCATTCTCGGCTTCAACACGGACTAACTTCTAATCATGTGTCTCCCTTAGTAATCAGGCTTCTTTTCTATTCCCTCACTGTCCCTACGCTTCTCTCGGCTAGGAGGTCACCTGTCACTGCCCCGCACTTCTCACCTCGTGTTATCCCACACTGCCGCGCAGTGTACTCGTGTTATCTTTGTAATCCTCCACTCCTGTATCTCTATTTATACCAGTAGGCGTAGAGGACTTAATCCTCACGCAACGTCTTGAATTCCCTCCTCCATTGTATCCTCCTCTCTACCTCAGTCCTACCATCGACCTTGAACTCCTAGTGTTCATCGTCTTCCTATTCATCTTCTTTGTCCTCTCCATTGAGCTCCTAGTGCTCGTCGTCGTCCAGCGGTTCCTTCAGACACCTCATCGTGACATTACGTTGCGTCGCATAAACCGCTCCACGACAAAATATATGCCAGCACTTAGATACAACCTTCGAAACAAAGAGACACCAAACCTTTACACACTAAACGTCAGTAAGCTGGCCCAAGAAAACAATCGAATCGTCGCATTCGCTATCGATCAACCAGACCTAGTCAGGATTAAAAGAATCCTCCCAGGCAGCTGGACCCTCTGCGAAAACCACGTACACCCGATCGTGTGCATTCCATACTTCCCTAAACGTCAGCAACTCACCCGCATCATTCACCTCAATCCGACCATCTGCCCCGCCTACATCCGCATCGAGCTAGGCGTTCAAACTAAACTCCATATCACTCACACCACTTTCGAAGACCTTGCCAGGTGGGACTAAACAGTCACACCTCCCCGAAGAGCAAGGACGTATCGCGACCGAGTCCCATCAGAACACGACTCGGATAGCGAAACACCCAGCGTCATCCATTCCCCATCACTGTACACCCACCCTATCCAACCACTAGCCCCATTCATCCCCACCATAGCGCTACCGCCAGCAATGGCGACCCAACAACCAACATATGATCAACTCCTCGCCACTATCGCAGCCCTCGCCACACAAGTGGCCAGCCTCACCACCAACGTTAATAATCTAGTAAATCAACCCCAACCACAAGTCGCTGCCGCCACTCACACTCAGTACCTGTTCAACGCCAATCCCAACCCAGTCGGCCCTTCCATCACTTCCCAACAAGTAGTACAGCTACCCCCCAAGGGTCCAAAGGTAGCAGTACCAGAGAAATACAACGGGAAGAAAAGAGGAGACAGGGCGTACGAATTCATCGCGGCGTGCGAACAGTACATAGTACTGTCAGCTCAACAGTTTGCAAGCGACAGCGACCTGATCAACTGGGCTCTGGGGTACCTGACTGAGGAAGCGCAGAAGTGGGCGCTGATAATCATCAAGGACCTCACATCAGCCACGCCCACGATCGACACATGGGGGAAATTCCGCCAGACATTCGAGCACGCATTCGGCGACCCTGACCGAACCGCCAAGGCCGAAACCGCACTCCGCAATCTAAGACAAACAGGCTCGGCGGCCACCTACACGGCGGAGTTTAGCAAACAAGCCCATCACGTCACTTGGAACGACCAAGCCCTGATCTCGCAATACAAGCTAGGCCTAAAGGCTGAGATCAAACTCGCCAAAGCCGCGGTCGGATGGGCTAACAACCTCCTCGATGTCCAAGAAGAGGCGATCACCATCGACAACCGCCTCTTCGAAGCACACGCGGAAGAAAGAAGGCAACAACCACGCCCCTCAGCCCCGCCAAACCGACCGCCCGCGCCACAACAAATCATACCCCCACGAAACACCAACCCCTACCTGCAGCAGGTCCTCAGGGATCGAGCCCAGCAGCGCCCTCCCCAACAGCAACAACAGCAACAACAACAGCAACGACAGCAACCGCGTCAAGGCGCCCCTAGGGATCCCAACGCAATGGAGATCGACCAAGGAGGGCGTCGACGTCTGACGGATGCGGAGAAGCAACGACGACGACAAGCTGGGGCCTGTTTAAGGTGTGGACAGATGGGACATTTCGCTAGAGATTGTAGGGCTGGGCCCCTCGCAGTAAATGCGGGGTTGGATCGACGAGCAGCGCCTAGAGAAGAAACTAGGGAAGCAAGGGAAGAGGCCAGGGCTGAAGAAATGAGGGCCGCGGATGCCGCAGCAGGAAGGGCCTTCGAAGCCGCAGACGCCCAAGAGAACGGGCAGGAAGCCGGCGCCGAGCGCCAGGGAAACGGGTGGGACTGAGGTGCGACATCGCGTCACCGTCAGTCCCTTTATGCTCATCGAATTTCTTTGCTCCACTATGTCGTATGCCCGAGCTTCTTTATGATGTAACTCCCCCACACACCACTGTTATCATGGCTAACGCCCTCGTCGATAACCAATACCAAACCGTTGACATCAAAAAAGACCCAGAAGCTCCGCTCGAACTAGAAGCACAACTGAAATTCGGAAAAATCGCGATACCTATCCTGGCCCTCTATGACCCCGGCGCGTCATCCACATTCATTAATCAATCCCTGGTAAAAGAACACTTAATCCCCACCTTCGACATTCCACCGAGACCCGCCTATGCAATCAATGGCGAACCAATCCAAAATGGAGGCATCGATCAAGCAGTCAAATGCGACCTTGTCATTGAAAACCACAGTAACCCGCAGAAATTCCATGTGGCCGATATCAGTCGATATGACGTAGTAATCGGTCTCACCTGGATCTGGCAACACCAACCGGAGATAGAATGGTCGAAGGAAAAGGCAGACAGAATGGTCTTTAAATCCAGACATTGCTCTCAACACTGCCTCCCGATCCACATCGATGCCTACGGCGTAGACTCCAGAGCTCCGCGAAAGCCGAAGAAGAATGAGGAATTACGAAGGAACCTTGAAACTTTAGTGAGTCAACCCCAAGGGGGAAGCTCAAACATTGCCTTTATCACCGAGAGCGCTTGGAAGAAACAAGCAGCAGAAGCAATTGACTTTGGTGTGTTTTGGCCACACAAACTCAATCCCCTCGAGATCGCAGCAGGACAGTCCCACGCGGCAAGGATTGCGGAAATGGATGAGAAGTCCAAACCAAAGAAGGAACCTATCGAGGTGGTTCCCCCGCAGTTCCATCAGTACTTGGAGATATTCGACAAGAAGGAGTCACAAGTCCTACCCCCTAGTCGCGAATACGACCTTCGAATCGACCTTATCCCAGGAAAGACACTGCCATTTAAGAAGATCTATGCGATGTCCCCGACAGAACTAGACGCACTACGCAAATACCTCGACGAGAACATCGAGAAAGGACACATCAGACCTTCGAGATCTCCTGCGAGAGCCCCTGTCATGTACATGAAGAAGAAGGACGGAAGTCTTCGTCTTTGCATGGATTATCGAGACCTCAATGCGATGACAATCAAGAACCGATACCCCTTACCTCTCCCAAACGAAATCATGGACAGAGTGCAAGGCGCGAAGATCTTCAGCAAGATAGATCTACGATCAGGATACAGTAACGTCCGAATTGCTGAAGGAGACGAATGGAAAACCGCGTTCAGGACACGATACGGACACTACGAGTACACCGTCATGCCCTTCGGGCTCACCAACGCCCCCGCCAACTTCCAACTCTTCATGAACGACATATTCAGGGATATGTTAGATCATCAAGTGGTTATATACCTGGATGACATCCTAATCTTCGCAAAAGATCAAGAGGAACACGATAGAATCGTCCTAGAAGTACTCAAGAGGTTGAAGAAGAATAACGTCTGGGTAAACCACTCCAAGAGCGAATTCAACCTCACGGAGATAGAGTATCTAGGGTTCATTATCAACGGGGCAACAATGCGAATGGACAAAGCAAAGATCGCTGCCATTGAAGAATGGCCGACCCCGAGATCAGTCCATGACATCCAAGTATTCCTCGGGTTCGCTAACTTTTATCGAAGGTTCATTCAGGGATATTCGAAAATAGCGAGACCAATGATGGACCTCCTGAAAAAGGGCGAGAAATTCATCTGGGGGAAAAGGCAACAAGAATCGCTAGACGCGTTCAAAAAAGCGTTCACATCGTCCCCAATCCTCACCTTCCCCGACTTCGAGAAACCATACGTAGTGGAAACGGACTCATCGGTCTTTGCTAGAGGCGCAATATTGTCTCAAAAGGGGGCAGACGGAAAACTACACCCGATAGCCTACGCATCTAAGTCGCTCACACCGGCAGAAAGGAACTACGATGTCTACGACCTCGAACTCCTGGCGATATATGAGGCCTTCAGGGACTGGAGACAGTACCTAGAAGGGGCAAATGGTCAAACTACTGTCGTAACCGACCACGCCAACCTCGAAACCTTCATGACGACCAAAGAACCATCACGAAGACAAGCAAGATGGAGCCTATTCCTGGCCGGATTCGACTTTAAAATAATCTATCGACCCGGCGTGAAAGCAAGACCAGATCCCCTATCGAGAAGACCAGATTATCAGCCAAAGGGGGAAGAAGGAAAATTCAAACCGATCCTAGAAAAAAATCGCTTCGAAATCAACGCCACAGCATTCTCGGATCATGATCTAGTAGGAAGGATCAAGGCGGAACTCAGGGCAGACAAAAGTATGACTGCTGTTCTGGCCTTCCTCGATAACGATAACGACAAAGCGCCAGCAAAAGTCAAAGAACAGATGAGTGACTATGCACTAGTTGACGGAGTACTACTGTATCGGAACAAGATCTACGTCCCACAGAACAAAGCGATTAGAAAAGACGTCTTAGAATCGAGGCACGATGCCGTAACTGCAGGACACCCAGGAAGAGCAAAGACGCTAGAACTAGTATCGAGGACCTATTGGTGGCCATCAATGACGAAATTCACTAACGACTACGTGGACCACTGCGATAACTGCCTAAGGACGAAGACGATCAATCAGAAACCACAAGGTAGTCTTCAACCACTGGAAGCACCAACCGGCAGATGGACAGATATCACGTACGACTTCGTCGTCAAGCTACCCATCACAAAGAGAAAGAACGACTCGGTACTCGTGATTGTGGACAGATTCACCAAGCGAGCGCATTTCGTAGCCACCAAAGAAACAGTCACAGTGAAAGAAACCGCAGAAATGTTCCTAGAGAACGTATGGAAGCATCACAGAACACCACTCAGAACCGTGTCGGACAGAGGAACGACGTTTAACTCGGAATTCGTGAAACAGCTCTACGAAACCATCGGGGTAAAACCAAGCTTTTCAACAGCCTACCACCCGCAAACAGATGGACAAACAGAGAGAACCAATTCCTTGATGGAGCAATACCTTAGGTTGTACACCAACTACAGACAGAACGACTGGGACGAATGGCTGGCACTAGCGGAATTCCAGTACAACAATTCGATCAACTCGTCAACAGGCGTCACCCCATTCTACGCCGACACCGGTAGACACCCAACGATCGCTCCCCAACCGCTCAACAAAGTAAAAGTCCCAGCTGCGGAAGAAATGGCAAGGAGAATGAAGGAAATCGGTGAAGAACTGAAGGCAATGTTAAAGAAGGCGGAAGAGAAACACAAGAACTTCTACGACCGACATGTGCAGCAAGCGACTCCGCATCAAGTCGGGGATCGTGTTTGGTTAAGCCGAAAGGATGCCATCACCGGAACCGAGGCGATTAAGACGATGAGACCATCTGCAAAGTTGGAACACAGAAGGTTCGGACCATACGAAGTGATGGAGAAAGTTGGAAGGTCAGCCTATCGGTTGCGACTCCCTGACACACTGAAGATCCATCCCGTTTTCCACGTATCACGGTTGACGGCCACGGCGAAGGACCCAATCGAAGGACAAAGGACGCCACCTCCAGCACCAGTTCAGAACCAGGAAGGCGAAGAAGAATACGAAGTCGAGACGATCCTAGACTCCAGATGGCACTGAAGCCGATTCCAATACCTTGTCAAATGGAAGGGATACGACACCTCGGAAAACTCATGGAACTACCTAGAAGACACTACCAATGCAAGCGACAAAATCGAAGAATTCCATGACAACAACCCGGACCGACCACACCCCAGACGGTTGTCTCGCATTCGCACCAACGCTCACGCTTAGACAACCTAGAAGGGGCAAGTGTCACGACTTCGTCCTGCCTAAGTCCTACTCAAACACGGGCTCCTCCTTTATGGTCACATTCTACTCTCACAGGAAGCGGACGTCGGAATCATCACGGACCATTCTCGGCTTTAACACGGACTAACTTCTAATCATGTGTCTCCCTTAGTAATCAGGCTTCTTTTCTATTCCCTCACTGTCCCTACGCTTCTCTCGGCTAGGAGGTCACCTGTCACTGCCCCGCACTTCTCACCTCGTGTTATCCCACACCGCCGCGCAGTGTACTCGTGTTATCTTTGTAATCCTCCACTCCTGTATCTCTATTTATACCAGTAGGCGTAGAGGACTTAATCCTCACGCAACGTCTTGAATTCCCTCCTCCATTGTATCCTCCTCTCTACCTCAGTCCTACCATCGACCTTGAACTCCTAGTGTTCATCGTCTTCCTATTCATCTTCTTTGTCCTCTCCATTGAGCTCCTAGTGCTCGTCGTCGTCCAGCGGTTCCTTCAGACACCTCATCGTGACAGGGAGAGGCTGTATTTGAGTTGACTTAGAGCAGAATGAAGTCATGATACAAATGTCATAACTTCATCCTGCTTTAAGTCCAAACCAAACATGGGCTCTCCCTATATAATCACAATCTACTCTCCCACAGATACAGACTCCGGACTTTCCTTGGTTTTACATCAGATGAACTTCTCATCATGTGTTTCCCTTAGTCATCCTTCCCTCGCTTAACTTACTTCTCTTCTCTTGCTTAGGAGGTCACCTGTCACTGCCCCACACTTCTACTCCATGTACCCTCCCACACCACCATGCAGTGTACTCATGTCATCTTTATAATCCTCCACTCATGTACCCTATATATACTGGTAGGTGTTGAGGACTTATTCCTCACACAACATCTTGTATCTCCCTCTTCATTATACTCCTCTCTCCTCTCCTCTCATTCCTCCTCTCATCAGTATTGAGCTCCTAGTGCTCCTCACTGTCTCTTATACATCTTCATTGTCTTCTCCATTGAGCTTCTAGTGCTCATCATCATCATCTAGCAGTTCTCCTAGCCTACTTGTGACAGAAGGCAATGGTGGAAAGATAAACAGGCCTTAAACTAAAGCACTTCAGAGAGGATAAAGGGGGAGAATTTGTAGGGCATAAGTAGGATGACTGCCTGAAAGAGGAAGGGATAATCCATGAAAAACCACCCTCAACAGCCCTCAGTCAAATGGCATTGCTGAACATGTAGATTGTAAGCTGGAGGAAATCGCCACCTGCATGCTTGCTAACACAAAACTCCCCTGAGCATACAGGATCCATGTAGTATCCCTGGCAGTTCAAATCCTCAATGTGACACCCACATCAGCAATAAAAGAAAAGACACCATACAAAGCTTTCCACAACAAAAAACCAAACCTCACCATGCTACATGTTTTTTGCTGCCACACATATGCACATATCCAAAAGAAACATTGTGGCAACAACTTATGACACACCCAACCCTGCATCTATCTAGATTTTAAAGAAGGCTACAAAGGTTACAAATGCTACAACCCAGAGAATGGCAAGATCATCATATCCTGCAATGTCACATTCAATGAAGATATTTTCCCTTCCATCAAATGGGATACCAATGACCAGCCCTTCACCAGCAGTTACCACCCTCTGATACCACTAGCAGAAGTCACATTGCCACCAACCACACCATCCAAGTTGCCCCCAACCCCAAAAAGGAAAGAAAAAGGGAAAAAGCTATGAGATGAGGACAATTATGAGCCATCAGATGAAGAAGATGATGACAGCCCAGACAATCCTCTAGCTGTTTCTAATAATTGGACACCACACTCTGGAAAAAGCAAAAGGCTGGAAGACAATCAGAACCCACTCTTTGATCACCTCAACTATCTCAGGAAGACCAAAGCACCTCCACACCAAGAGTAACAAAAAAACCACACACCAAGACAAAACATGGAGGAAAGGGACTGATAATGGTATGTGAGCTAGGAATTGACTTCTGGTCATACTGACACTAAGGAGACAAAAGCAATCACCAAATAGGACTTTGCCCATCAATACCTAGCCCAACCAACACTCCCAAAGTGCCTATTGAATGTTCCAAGCCTATGCACATGTGTGTACTGCCAGCTATTCTAGGGGCCCCTGCCACCATGCCACTATGAGACTATGCCCCTCACCCACCAATCCCATTTTCAAATATCAATCCTCCACCACCTTCAAGGGGTGCAAAACTGTGATGCCCAGCTCTCATCCCTAAACCACCAGCTTCTTCACAACCTTAATCTTCATCATCTCAGCAACCCTCAGCCAAACAATTGCAACCTCAGGAAGCACTACACCAGCCAAGATCAACACTGAGTAAAGAATAAAATACCAACTCAGAACATGTGGCTTGGATTCAGGGAATAGAGATTGTATACCCTAACTGTGAGCTCCTCACAAAAGATGAAGCCATGGAACAATGCTTCAAAAGTGCCCACAAAGTCACAGCTGACAACACAGAACCCAAGTTGTACAGAGAAGCAATGATATATCCTGACAAGAAAAAATGGAAGGATGCAGCAGAGGCAGAAATGAAAGCACACCTCTCAAATGGCACATGGGAACTAGTAAAGCTACCAGCTGATCAGAAAGCAGTAAGATCAAGATGGGTTTTCAAGGTTAAAAGAGATGCACAAGGAAACATTAAACACTACAAAGCTCACCTAGTGGCTCAAGGTTTCTCTCAATGACTAGGCCAAGACTACCATGAACATGAGATCTTTGCACCCACCACTCGAATGGCAGCCATCTGCACCATCCTTGCAACTGCTACCCTCAAAAATTGGGAAATCAATTCCATCAACATCAGTAATGCATACCTCAACAGCAAACTCCCAGACAACATGTCAGTCTACATGAAACAAGCAGAAGGTTTTCAACAAGGTGACCATGCATGCAAACTGAAAAAGGGGCCATATGGTCTGAAGCAAAGCAGGAGACTATGGTATCAGAAGCTTAGTGAAGCACTCAAAGAAATCAGGATCAAATGACTTGTCTCTAACCCAAGCATCTATGTATGGGCAGGCAAAGGGACCAAAGTCATCATCCCTGTACATGTCAATGACCTCACAATCACTGCAAAGACTAAGGAATGCATTGCTGAGATAAAAGAGGTGATCAGCAAAAAATACAAAATTTGCACCGTAGGCCCCATCTCTTTCCTACTCAGCATTGCCATCACCCGAGATTATCTAAAACACACACTCCAAATGTCACAGCACCAATACTGTGTTGATCTCCTCAGCCCTTTCAATATGAGTGACTGCAAACCTACCAGCATACCTATGGACCTCTGTATGAAACTTCTACCTAAAGATGCCCTATCAACAGCTCAGGAACTTGCAGACATGGCCAACATACCATACCTCAATGCTGTAGGAGCTCTAAACTATCTCACTATAGTAACCCACCTAGATATCTCTCATATCATCCATAAATTGGCATGCTTCAACTCCAACTTGTCATGACTTCGTCCTGCCTAAGTCCTAAACGAACAACGGGTTCTTCGATATGGTCACACTCTACTATCCCAGGGAATGGACTTCGGAGTTATCTCGGACTATTCTTGGTTTTACTTCGGACTAACTTCTAATCATGTGTCTCCCTTAGTCAGCACGCTTCTCTTCTATTCCCTTACTGTCCCTGTGCTTCCCTCGGCTAGGAGGTCACCTGTCACTGCCCCGCACTTCCAACCTCGTGTTCTCCCACACCACCACGCAGTAGACTCGTGTCAGCTTTGTAATCCTCCACTCCTGTATCTCTATATATACTGGTAGGCATAGAGGACTTATTCCTCACGCAACGTCTTGAATTCCCTCTCCTCTCCTGTACTCCTCTCTACCATTACTCCTCCATTGTACTCATCGTCATTGAGCTCCTAGTGCTCCTCGACGTCTCTTATACATCTCCCTTTGTCCTATCCATCAAGCTACGAGTGCTCAACATTGTCCTCTCCCTCGTCATCGTCATCCAGCGGTAACCTCAGCTGCCTCATTGTGACACAACTGAGGAGAAAAACACTGGAAAGCTGTCAAGCACCTTATGTGATACATCCAGGGCACCAAAAACCTAAAACTCACATATAAACCAGACCCCTCAAAAAACCATATTCACTACATGGACTGACTCAGATTTTGCAGGAGAACCGGATGAGGAGAAAAAGTCGATGAATGGATACCTGGTAAAAATGGGAACAGGTGTGGTATCATGGGCAAGCAAGCTCCAAGGGAAGGTTGAAGGACCATCAACAGAAGCTGAACTATATGGAGCAAGCTTTGCTGGAAAAGAAATCATACAGCTAAGGAACCTATTCACTGAGCTAGGATTCAAACCTTCAGGTCCATCCCTACTTTTCATCAACAACCAAGGAATGATACAAGTCTTACTTGATGCCATTGGAAACTCTCACATGAAATATGTAGATGTTCAAGAGTACTGTCACGACTTCGTCCTGCCTAAGTCTCAACCGAACACGGGCTCTCTCGATATGGTCACATTCGACTATCTCATGAGACGGACTTCGGCACAACCTCAGACTATTCTCGGCTTTATCTCGGACTAACTTCTTATCATGTGTTTCACTTAGTCATCATGCTTCTCTTCTATTCCCTTATTGTCCCTGCTCTTCTCTCAGCTAGGAGGTCACCTGTCACTACCCCGCGCTTCTACCAACATGTTCTCCCACACCGCGGCGTAGTGTACTTGTGTCAGCTTTGTAATCCTCCACTCCTGTAAAACGTATATATACCAGTAGGCGTAGAGGACTTACTCCTCACGCAACGTCTTGTATCTCCTCTCCTATTGTATCCTCCACTTCCCTCTCCACTCATCTACATCGAGCTCCTAGTGCTCCCTGTAGTCTCTTATACATTTCACTTGTCCTCTTCCTCGAGCTCCTAGTGCTCATCATTGTCGTCCAGCAGTCCCTCAGCATCTCATCATGACATTAAGTTGCGTCCTATAAACCGCTCTACGACATTCTATGCCAGCACTCAGGTACAACCTTCGAAATAAAGAGACACCTAACTTGTACACGCACAACATCAGTGGCCTGGCCCAGGAAACTAACCGCCTTGTCGCATTCGCCATCGAGCACGCCGACCTCGAATGAGTAAAAGGGTACTACCAGGTAGTTGGGTTGTGCAAGAGTTTCACCCCTACCCGAAGGTGTGCATTCCCTACTATCCGAAGAGACAACAACTAGCTCGTTTGATCCACATCGACCCCACGATCTGCCCCACCTACCTATATGTCGAACTAGGCGTACAAACCAAACTCCATTTCATCCACACAACCTTCGAAAACCTAGCTCGGTGGGACTAAGACACAACACTGCCTAAACAAATTCATCAGTACCATTCGAGAGTCCCCTCCAACCACGACTCCAACAGCGAGTCGCATATAACCATCCAATCCCCATCCCCTTATCAACCACCACTCCAACCCATCCAAGCAATCCCCACCATCACACTACCGCCAGCAATGGCAATACAACCACCCACCTATGACCAGCTGCTTGTGCAGATCGCAGCACTGGCTAAACAGGTGGCCAACCTAACCACAAATATTGGGAATATAGCCAACCTCCCTGCACAAGCTGCACAACTGGCACCCCAACACATCCAATTCGTCTTCATTGGCAGACCCAACCTGGCGGGACCCTCAATCACACATTGAAACATCACTCAGCTCCCCTCAAAGGGCCCGAAGGTGGCCACCCCAGAGAAATACGATGGGAAGAAGCGTGGTGATAGGGCTTACAAGTTCATTACGGCCTGCGAACAGTACATGGTAATGTTGGCTCAACAATTCACCAGTGACATAGACCTCATCAACTGGACAATTGGGTATCTCAGTGAGGAAGCACAGAAATGGTCGCTGATAGTTATCAAAGACCTATCCTCAGCAGCACCGACCATCAATACCTGGGTGAAGTTCAAAGAGGTGTTTGAACACGCCTTCGGAGATCCGGACAGGATCGCCAAAGCCGAAACGGCGTTAAGAAATCTTCGCCAGACTGGATCCGCCGCCACCTACACAGCTGAGTTCAGCAAACACGCGCACCATGTCATGTGGAACGACCAAGTGCTGCTGTCCCAGTACAAACTCGGGCTGAAGATGGAGATCAAACTCGCGAAGGCCGCCTCAGGATGGTCCGCCAATCTCCTCGACGTTCAGGAAGAGGCGATCACAATCGACAACCGCCTCTTCGAAACACACACCGAGGAACGTCGACAAGCCCCACACCCAACTCAGACCACTCAGCAGCACCCACCAGCTCCTGCTCTTCCTCAGCAGCCTCGAAATGCCAACCCCTACATTCAGCAAGTCATGCGAGATAGGGCACAACAACGTCCACCACAACAGCAGCAACAACAACAGCCTCAGAACCAAGGACGTCCAGGCGCCCCCCGCGATCCCAACGCTATGGAAATCGACCAGGGAGGACGCCAACGCCTGACCGAAGCTGAGAAACAAAGGAGAAGGCAAGCTGGGGCCTGCTTGCGATGTGGACAGATGGGCCACTTCACAAGGGATTGTAGGGCCGCGCCCCTGGCAGTTAATGCCGGGTTGGATCGACGAGTGGAGCCTGCAGCAGGAAACGGTCGGGAAGTTAGGGAAGAAGCAAGGGCCGTGGAGTTGAGGGCGGCCGATGAAGAAGCCGGAAGGGCATTCGCAGGAGTAGACGCCCAAGGGAATGGGCAGGAGAATGGTGCGGAGAATCAGGGAAACGGTTGGGACTGAGGTGCGACGTCGCATCACCTGCAGTCCCGTTATGCTCATTCAACTTCTATGCTCCTTTATGCTCCATGTCGCCTGAGTCAAACTTTTTTGATGTACCTACCACATCTACCATCATGGCTAACGCCCTCGTCGATGGTCAATACCATACCCACTCTGCCATCAAAAAAGACCTCGAAGCACCATTTGAACTAGAAGCCATCTTGAAGTTGGATCAAAATGCGATACCGATCCTAGCACTATATGACCCTGGTGCCTCCGCAGTATTTATCAACAAAACCTTAGTCCATGAACATTTAATTCCCACATTCGACATTCCCTCATGACCCACATATACGATCAATGGCGAACCAATCCAAAACGAAGGGATTGATCAGGCAGTGAGGTGTGAACTTCAGATCGAAAATCACCATAATATCCAGAAGTTCCACGTAGCAGATATCAGATGATACAATGCAGTCATTGGTCTGACATGGATACGTCAACACCAACCGGAAATTGAATGGTCCAAAGAAGATGCGGACAGGATGATTTTCAAGTTGCGATATTGTTCACAACACTGCCTCCTGGTTCACATCGACGCATACGGCGTGGACTCACGAGCTCCACAAACACCGAAGAAGAACATAGAGTTAAGGAAGAACTTAGAGACACTGGTCAGTCGACCAGACCCACCGAGAAAAGATCAGTTGAACATTGCCTTCATCACAGAGAGAGCATGGAAGAAACACGCGGAAGAAGCCCTCAACATTGGTGTGTTCTGGCCACACAAACTCAATCCTCTCAAGATAGCAGTGGGACAGTCGCACGTGGCAAAAGTCGCAGAACAAGGTGACAAGAATAAACCAAAGAAGGAACCCGCCAAAGTAGTTCCACTGCAGTTCCATCAGTACCTGGAGATCTTCGACAAGAAGGAGCCGCAAGTGCTACCACCCAACCGAGAATACGACCTTCGAATCGACTTGATCCCAGGGAAGACGCCACCATTCAAGAAGATCTACGCCATGTCCCCAACCGAACTCAATGCCCTACACGAGTACCTAGACGAAAACATAAAAAAGGGGCACATTAGACCTTCGAGATCTCCTGCCGGAGCGCCAGTAATGTACATGAAGAAGAAGGATGGAAGCCTCCGCCTCTGCGTCGACTACCAAGACCTCAACGCGATGATGATCAAGAATCGCTACCCCTTACCTCTGCCTAACGAAATCATGGACAGAGTACAAGGAGCGAAGATCTTCAGCAAGATCGATCTCAGGTCAGGATACAGCAATGTCAGGATTGCGGAAGGAGACAAATGGGAGACGGCATTCAGAACGAGATATGGGCACTACGAGTACACCGTTATGCCCTTCGGACTCACGAATGCCCTGGCAAACTTCCAACTGTTTATGAATGACATCTTCCGCGACATGTTGGACCACCAAGTCGTCATCTACCTCGACGACATCCTAATCTTCGCTAAGGACCAAGAGGAACACGATAAGATAGTCCTGGAAGTACTAAGAAGGTTGAAAGAAAACAACGTCTGGGTCAATCACTCGAAAAGCGAGTTCAATCTCACTGAGATCAAGTATCTGGGTTTCATTATAAATGGGACGACCATGCGTATGGACAAAGCGAAGATAGCAGCTATCAAAGAATGGCCAACCCCGAATTCAGTCCATGACATCCAAGTGTTCCTTGGATTCGCCAACTTCTATCGAAGGTTCATACAAGGATACTCGAAGATAGCGAGACCTATGATGGATCTACTGAAAAAGGGCGAGAAATTCATATGGGGACCTAAGCAACAAGCAGCACTAGACGCATTCAAGAGGGCGTTTACCTCATCCCCGATCCTCACGTTCCTGGACTTCAATAAACCATACGTAGTGGAAACCGACTCCTCAGTATTCGCAAGAGGAGCTATACTATCTCAAAGAGGAGAAGACGGGAAACTGCACCCAATTGCCTACGCATCGAAATCGCTGACACCTGCCAAACGAAACTATGACGTCTATGACTTGGAGCTCTTGGCGATTTACGAGGCCTTCAGGGATTGGAGACAATACCTAGAAGGGGCAAATGGTCAAACAACTGTAATCACAGACCACGCCAACCTTGAAACGTTCATGACCACAAAGGAACCATCATAATGACAAGCAAGATGGAGCCTGTTCTTGGCAGGGTTTGACTTTAAAATAGTCTACTGACCCGGAGTTAAAGCGAGACCAGACCCCCTATTGAGAAGGCCAGATCATCAGCTAAAGGGGGAAGAAGGAAAATTCAAACCTATCCTTAAAAAAATTCGCTTCGAAATCAACACTGCAGCATTTTCCGACCAAGACCTAGTCAAGAAGATCAAGGAAGAGCTCAAGAAAGACAAAACAATGTCTGCTGTCCT